>JAVHMZ010525516.1:0-14827 GCA_034782995.1 Amazona versicolor
GGCAATCCCGGAAAAAGACCCATTCCCCTCACTGAGAAGCGGAAACGGATCGGGATTATCCCGCTAGAACACCACGCGCACCGCTTGGCAGCCTGGCGCCCAGACCCGGAAGCGAGTGCCGCTCGAGGTAACTTCAGCGCCGACCGAAGTGCCCGACGCGTTTGCCTGTTTTATTTTGTGCTGTGTTAGAGGCGCCTGAGATGTCAATGTCTGGCTCGCATCTTTGGCCAATTAAGCGCCACGACCAATCAGCCACTCTCATGATAGCGAGTATGGCGAGGACCTCAGTCTGCCGCGGGTGCCCGGACTACCGGACGTGCACACCACGCCAGCCACATCATTCGGTATCCGGCTTCGATTTCACGCACAACGATTTCGTGGCGGCAGAGAGAAGAGGCGGCCATGCGCGAGCGCAGGGACGAGCGCAAAGCGGAAAGCTGCTGCGTGTTCTTGGCAGCGTCGACTGCCTTTGTGACGTAGCTCTGCGGCGACGAAGTTGCCCATTCGGGCAGACCGACGCGCGCCAGCAGACCCGAACTGACCCGGCTCGCGTGTGTTGCCCCGGCAAACGAGACGACGGGTACACCCATCCAGAGCGAGTCGCAGGAAGTGGTGTGGCCGCTGTAGGGAAAGGTGTCGAGCGCGATATCGGCGCGTGCCACCGTTGTCAGGTGATCGGTAAGATTGCGCCGTCCGGCAAATTCAAGGCGATCGCCGGCGATGCCATGCGCGGCAAGAATGCTGGTGATGCGGTTGCGCATGCTGCTCGAGCTTACATCGAGGTCGGCCGATGCGTAATGCACAAGCAGATGCGAATCGGGCGTTTGGTGCAAAATATCGCCGACCGAAGTCCAGAGATGATCGTTGTATTTTGCAGGGCGTTGAAAGAGGCCGAACGTTAGGTAGCCGTTGCCTGAGGCAGGCAGGCCGGTGATGTCGGGAGCATCGGCAGGCGGCTCATACAGAACGTAGCCGGAGGGAACGCGAAAGACGGCGCTCTCGGAGTAGTGCGCCTCGAAGCCGGCATTTTCGGGCGTGGTCCAGCGGTCGCTGATGAGGTAATCGATCTCGCGGCAACCAGTGGTGGAAGGATAAATTGGCAGCACGGCTTGAACGGGTGCGTTGCGGGATTGAAACATTGGCAACACCTTGGGATACAAAGGGCCTGATGCATCCACGAGAATGTCGATCTCGTCAGCTAGAACGGCAGTACGTACGCGCTTGGCATCCGCGCCGGGCAGATCGCGCCAGTGCGAGGCAGCGGCTTTGTACTCTTCGGTGATGCGATCATTGATGCGGGACGTGTGATAGCAGTAGGTCACGAATCTCGCTCGGTCGTGCGCCTTAATCAAGGGGAGTAAAAAGAATTGTGTCGGCGATGTCTGGAACTCTCCCGACACGTAGCCGACGCGCAGTGCACGCGCTTCCTCCCTTACATTCGGGAAGATTCTCGTTGCATCCATCCTGTCGCCATGGCGCTCAAACCAGTCTTCATTTGCATTCCTCAGGTCGATGGGAGTCTGCGTGGGGTCATGCAAACAGGCAAACAGATAGCCTGAGTAAATTTCCGACGAGAATGGATCACGACGCCGAGCCCGCCGATAGGTGCGAAGGCATGCATTTAAATGTCCCGACTGAAACTGAGCGTCAGCCAGCAGTTGCAACGCCTGGGGACTGAAGCGTCGCAGCCGCGCAGCGCGGTGCGCGAATTTGAGCGTTTGATCTTCCTGACACAAATTGCTAGAGACGCGTATCAGGCCTTCAAACGCTGGCGCAGAGTTCGGATCTGTTTGGGCAGCTGTTGAGAAGGCCTCCTTCGCCTCGTCGTTTCGCTTGAGCAGTTCCAGGGCTTCTCCGTAATGCACCAGAGCAGGAGACGGTATCTGATCAACTTCGGCGAACAGGCGCTCAAAAACTTCGCAAGCCTGCGACGGTGCGCCTGCTCCAATCAGAGCCAGCCCAACGTCGCTCCACCAGTACGAGTCAGCAGATTGAAAAGCGAGTGCATGCTCAAAAGCATCACGGGCCTCTCCCCACTCGTGCCTCCAAGCGTAAAGTATGCCCGCAGCGCGCCAGTGTTCCGGGTTAGTTCGGGAAGCCCCTAGAAACTTCACTACAGCATTGCCAGCCGCCTTGTCCTCGCCGGCTCTCAGGAGTGAAACAATGTGCTGACACTTTTGACCTATAGCCGCCGTGCCGATTTCGGAGGAGATTGTAATCATTCGATTCGGCCTATTTCTGTATTCCGACGCGACATAAAAAGCTTCGGTGAGCTTACAGGAAACAGGTTCCAAAGCTCACCGAAGCTTGTGATCAAGTCATTGTCTCTACAGCTGAGAATCTGTGCCTACGGCGTTTCCTGATCTGCTGAGGTTAACTGTGTAAGATCGACCAGGAAGCTTTTTGCAGCTAACTCGTTAGCCACTTTGGAAGTCGAGAAGCTCAAGTAGGAATCCATCATCATCCTGTGCACTATCGGACCGGGGATGTTAGGAACCTTTTGGGGTCCAGCTCGAAGTTCGAGGTGGATCGGCGCAGCTTGACTCGCCGGAGTTAAAGGAGCTACCTGTTGTGCAGTTACGGGTAAACAGCACAAAGTAACGAGTGCGGTTTTCGTTGTAGACTTCATCTACAAACCTCCTGAAAGAAGATTGCTCCTTCTTGGGAAAGTGTCAACTACTCTCTTGCAACCCGTTCATCTCTATCTTGAAGGATTATTCCTCGTCGTCTGATTTCGCTGACCTGCCTTGTGAGAAGTCGCCAACAGCCTTGAGAAACGTCTTGACGCTTTCACTGTTCGGATCCGCCTCTGTACGGTAAGAGAAGTTCACTTCGACTACAGCTCTATGCCCGCTGGTGAAAGTTGGAACTTGATCAGGCTTCGGTGTATCAGGTTTCGGTGGTGTTTTCTTACCATCATCATCGCCTTGCTTCTTGGGGTTTTCTTGGTCCGGCATTCTTTCTCCTTGTTAGTGACTTACAGCTAATTTCTTACAGTCCGGTCTGCGTAACGAGCGCCCGAAAGGTCGGGTTGCTTCGCAGCGGATTCAAAAACGGATCGACTTTGACGTAGAACAGGCCAGGATCTTTAGATCGAGCGGCATTAACCAACACATTTAAGGCGGACTTTTCGTCGTTCTGCGCCAGGTAAGCGTACACAAGATCTCCAGGTTCGAGCGAACCGGACTGCTCGGCGTCCCGTAGTTCCTGAAGGTACCTCTGGGCTTGCTTGGTTTCACCTCTCACACCGTGAATCATAGAAAACAGTGGGGCCGTCATAGCTGGGGCGCTCCCTTCCATTCTTGAGACAGTTTGAGCTTCAGCGAGCGCCTTATCAAACCAAGTCTTCCGTTCGGCGCCGTTGGCGCGGAGCCCGAGTTGCGTGTATGCGTACACCAGATTCTGGTGACCCATTGCAAGGTCTCGCTGCTGCAGAGCCCGGCTAATTACATCAACCTCCTCCTGCAGTTTCCCCGAATAGAGAAGGTATGTACCTAAGCTGAATTGACCCGAATAGTCATACGGATCGAGTTCGACGCCTTTTCGCGCTTCTTCCAGCCCTTCGTCAAAACGGCCGAACTGGATGAGCAGGCCGCCATACCAGCGATGCGCCCTTGCGTTCTTGGAATCTAGCGAGATCGCTTTCCGGTAGCTCTCGCCGGCGCCGTGCCAATCCCACGATGCCTGCTGCACGGCTGCCAGTGACGTATATGCCTGGGCTGAGGGCGGACCTTTGCTCACGGCGGCTTCCGCATGTTGTCGTGCGCCTTCGAGCAGCGGTTTGCGCGGAGATGCGTTGAACTGCAGCAGGCCCAGGTACACGCCAGCCAGATCGGCCTCGGCCAACGTGAAGTTGGGATCGGCCTTGAGTGCCGTTTCGTATTGTCTGGCCGCAGCGCGCTCGGAGGAGAGAGTGCGTTCCTCCCACAACGTGCGTCCGCGGGTGTAGGCCTCCATTGCATCCTGGCTTTGGGTTGGCTGCAGGCCCGGCCGCGGACCGCTCAGTAAGGGAAGCTTGTGCAGCCAGGCGAGCGCGATGCCGGGGCGCAAGAAGCCGCCGCCCGTTCTGGGCTCGAGCACACTGTCGCGCATGGCGTTGACCGCGCCCGCAGCAATCTCGCTTTGCAGTCTCAGGCAGCTTACGGCGGTGGTGTCGTAGTCCCGCATCCAAACAATACGCCCGGTCGAGCTTTCAGTGACGCGCACGGCGAGCCGCTTCATGCTGCTATCAGCCTGCAGATTGCCGTCGATGGCAAAGCGCGTATTGGGACGCGAGGTGTTGTCGCTCTTCGGGTGAGGTCCGTGGAAGGAGTTGACAGTCACACCAGGCAACTCGCTGAGCAGACGCTCCACTTCCCAGGTCGTGCCTTTCGACAAATAGTCGTTCTGCGGGTTGCCGGTGAGGTTATCGAAGTCATACATCAACACCGACGTATCGACCGGCCGCGAGCCGATGTAGCCGAGCGCCGCGCCAGCCGCGACCAGCGTGATCAGCGATGTCACAACCGTCTTGGTGAAGCGCCAGGACGGAAACCGGCGGCGCAGCGCTTCCAATGGCTTCCAGCGGCCATGAGCGTGATAGAGCAAGGGAAGCGGACGAGTGCGGCTCTCGGGCACGTCGAGAGTCAGTTCGCGCGCGATCGCATCGGCCGAGGCATAGCGCTTGGCTGGATCGCGATGCAGGCAGCGGCGAATGGCCTGACACCAGGCTGCAGGCAGACCGGGCTTACGGAGAGACGGATCTTTGGGCTCAGTCCAGAGCTTCTGATACAGGATCTCCTCGCGCTCGTACCGGAGAACGCGCCGCCGCCGGTCATCATTTCGTCCATGATGAGACCGAGGGCGTATATATCGGATGCGACACCGGGCTTCGAGCCCCTCACGAGTTCCGGAGCGAGATAGAACGGCGCACCGGCACGGAAATCACTGCGCGATTCGAAGATGTCACCATCGGTGCGGAACGGCTTGCTCAGCCCGAAATCCATAACGATGGCCCGAATCTCGCTGCCGGATTCGGACGCGATCATGATGTTCGACGGCTTCAAATCGCGGTGAATGATGCCGTTCCGATGCAAGGCGGCCACGGCACCCGTGATCTGGCGTATGAGCGGCAGCGCCGCCTGCGTAGAGAGCGGCCCTTGCTTCTTGAGATAGGACTGAAGGGTCTCACCGGACATGAGTTGCATGGTGAGACAGGTGATAATGCGTTCGTTCGAGTGCGTTTCATCCGGCGCCAGGCGATGTTCGACCAGTTCGTAGACGCGGCACAAATTGGGATGACCAAAATCGCGCGTGACGCGAATCTCGCGGCGAAAGCGCTCGAGAGCATCCTGATCAGACGCGTACTCCGGCCGGAGCGTTTTCAAAGCAAGCCGTAAGGAGAGGCGCTCGTCATAGGTTTCATACACCTCGCCCATGCCGCCTCGCGAAAGCAGGCGCAGAATACGAAAACGTCCCGCCACCAACTGGCCCGGTGTGAAAACGGTGGGCAGCGCCGAATCTGCTTCTTCCTCCAAGAATCCTGATGCTTCGTCATGAGCGCGCAGCAACTCGACGACAGTCTCACGCAAGACGGAGTTCTGGCGGCAAGCGGCGTCGAGAAAGCCGGCCCGCTCGGAGCTCGTGAATTTTAGGGCGGATTCAAAGATCCGCTTGATCTCTTCCCACTCCTCTACCTGCATCGCCCTTACCCTTGTTCCACTGCGTATACAACCAGGCGCGCGCCAATTCCCAGTCGCGTTTCACTGTCAGTTCGCCTATGCCCAGCGTTTCGGCAATTTCAGCATGCGACAGGCCGCCAAAGTAGCGTAGCTCCACCACGTCTGCCATGCGTTGATCCTGCGACGCCAGGCGGCTCAGGAGATCATTGATCTCGAGAACTTCGCCTAACTCGTGCGGCTTCGTCATGGTAATGCCCGCGAACTCCACTTTGCAAGCAGCCTCACCTCCGCCCCGCTTCTCGGCGCTGTGAGCGCGCGCATAATCTACCAGGATTCGACGCATCGCGCGGGAGGCGATTGCCAGAAAATGCAAGCGGCTCTGCGGCGGCTGCTTGGCCATGCTCCATAGCTGAACGACAAACTCATTGACCAGCGCGGTCGCTTGCAAAGTATGGTCAGGCCGCTCCTTTCGCATGCGAAACTCGGCGATGCGTTTCAATTCGGGGTAGATCAGATCGAACAGGCGAGCCTGATCATCCGCGTTGCCTGCGTTCCACTGGGATAACAGCTGTGTAACTTCTCCTACAGTGGACGTCGAAATACCCATGTCAAAGTATCTATCTGGCCAAACGTATTGCATTGCAAAGGTGTCTCCAAACCCGGGACACGCACCAAGTACGCCCCGATCAGCGATCGGCCAGCGTCGGGCAACACCTTGTGAACCGGTCAGTATGCAGCCCCAGACACTTTCGGATAATGCACTGGCGCGCGATCCCCCTACTAGACATTGCGTACCGAGGCGGAAAAGCGTGCCACCGAGCGAGCGCATGGGGCTCCTTCCAGAGCAAGGATTGTTACAGGCTGTTGAAAACTGGTCAATTCCGCCCCGCGATGTGCGAGTCCGGAACGGCCGGAGCAGTATTCGCTTAGAGACCGAGCTTCTCTTTCAGCGTTTTGACACGATCACGCGCGACGGTCAATTCCGTATCCTTACCATCGTTTAAACAAAGCATCATGCGATCGGAGAACCAGGAGTAGAGCTCGCGCACATAGTCGAGGTTGGCGATGGTGGCACGGTGAATACGGACGAAACGTGCCGGATCGAGCATTTCTTCCAGCTCCGCGATCGTGTAGTCGACCACAAAGTCCTTCTTCGGCGTGGCGGCGTAGGTGAGCTTCTCGTTAGCGAAGAAGTGGGTCACGCGGGTCATGTCGACGAACTCGATGCGCTCGCCAAGCCGGGATGGAAGGCGGGCCGGGTACTTACGTTTCGCAGGCAAAGCCTGGGTCAGCCGCTCAAGCAAGGACTCCAGAGCGGGCCGTGGCTCCAGACCATCCTGGATGCGGCCAAGTTTTGCGAGTGCGCGGTCGAGCTGCTTCTCATCGATTGGTTTGAGCAGGTAGTCGATAGAAGTCACCTCGAAAGCCTGCAAAGCGTATTGCGAATAGGCGGTAGTAAAGATGACCAGCGGCTGCGGATCGAGCTTCGCGAGCATTTGAAAACCGGAGAGGTCCGGCATTTCGATATCGGTGAACAACACGTCGCAGGGCGCGGCTGATAACTGCCCGATCGCCTCCAGTGGGTCGGAGCTCGATCCGACTACAGTGACATTCTGCCGGCGTTCGAGCAGGCGCGCCAACCGGCGTAAGGCCAACGGTTCGTCGTCGACAAGAAACGCGCGAATCTCTTTCATCCTCGGCCGACCGCCGGTTCCAGCCGATGAAGATCGCCACTGCGTGGAACAGCTGAACGGAGTGGCAGCTCAATGGCGACAATCGTCCGGCCCGGCTCACTTTCGATTTGCAGTTTGGCGGCCTGGCCGAAGAGAGCGGCCAGCCGCTCACTGAGATTGTTGAGGCCATGACCGGGTGGCAGCTCAAGGCTGTCAAACCCAGGACCATCGTCCTCGACCGAAAGACGGACAACAGCGGCCTCGACATGCGCCGAAACGCGGATGTGAGCGCCTTTGCCGCGCGGTCCGACGGCGTACTTGACGCTATTCTCTACCAGCGTCTGCAGAGACAGCGGAGGCACGGGAGCGTTGAACGGCGCTTCAGCCAGATCAAGGTCGTACTGAAGCCGCGCTCCAAAGCGAGCCTCTTCAATTTCGAGGTAATCCTCCACAATCTGCAGTTCGCGCTCGAGCGGCACGAGCCCGCCCGGAGCAGCATCGAGGGAAAAGCGCAGCAGCTCGGCCAGCTGCAGCAGAATTTTTTCTGCCCGTTGTGGATCTTCGTGAATGAGCGACGAGACCGAGTTGATGGTGTTGAAGAGGAAGTGCGGATGGATGCGCGATTCAAGCGACGAGAGGCGCGCCTCGGTGGCCAGCTTCAGCGCGCGTTCGCGTTCGAGTTCTTTCGTTTTGAGCTGCATGGCCGTGTTCCGGAGACGTGATTCCTGCTTTTCGTACATCGAAACGAATGCAACAACGATGGCGGAGAGCACGAGCGCCAAGCCGAATGAGCCGCGAAACTCGGGCCAGTATCGATAGGTGGGACCGATCATGGCGCGCAGTACAAGCCCGGCCAGCAGACAACCGACAAAATTTCCGAGCAGCACCACGCCTGCTCGGGATGCGACCTTCACCGCAGCGTGCTGATGCGATGTTCGCACCCAGACCGGCGGCAGCACCAGGCAGATCGGAATTCCGACGAGGTTGGAATAAATCACCGAGAACAGGTATTGCCGCACCAGCACGGGCAGCGTGGCGCTGGCGTCAAAAAAGCTTTGAAAGAGCGGCACGGCTACGGCGATGGCTGCATCGATGAGCAGCACGCGGACGAGCCATTTCAGAATCGATCTCGACACAAGCCTTCTCCCTAACGATAAGCCCGTCCGGGCGCAAGATGACACAATGCGACGAACTGCCGGATTTTCGCGATGGAGGGGGCTGTGCGGACCCGGGATTTTCAGTGCCGTTCGGCGGACTGAATTGGCTCCTTCAGCTTGCGGGCGAAGAAGTCGGCGGTTGCCTCATAGGCCTGCACCCAGTGGCAATGTATCAGAAAATCGTGGATTTCATTAGGGAAGATCAGCTGTTCGAAGTAGACGTTGCGCCGGCGCAAGGCCTCAGCCAGCAGCAAAGTCTGTTCGAATTCGACATTGCGGTCGTCATCGCCGTGAATCAGGAGCACGGGCGATTTCCAGGTGTCAACTGACGCCATAGGTGACGACTCGAAGGCAATACGCGCCGCCTCGTGAGTCTCGGTAATTTGCTTAGGGTCGCCGCTGGCGTCACCGCGAGTCAGATAACCCCGCAGGCTGCTCCAGTCATGAACACCGTGGAAATCGACACCGGCGGCGAACAGGTCGGAGGCTCGGGACAGCGCCATGGCCGTCAGGTAGCCTCCATACGAACCGCCCCACACTCCGATGCGACGTGGATCAACGTCATCTCGTGATTTGAGATAGAGTCCGGCGCCCATAACGTCATTGAACTCGCTTCCGCCGCGCGCACCATAGTTGATGGCCTCACGGAAACTGAGTCCATAACCAATGCCGCTGCGGTAGTTTACCGAGAGCACGATATAGCCTTGGCTGGCGAGATATTGGTTCATCGCATAAGCATTGGAGTAGTAGTACATGTAGTGGAACCCGAGCAGCATCTGACGCCGCGAACCACCATGAAAGAAGACGAGCGCGGGCTGCCGCGCCTTCGCACTATTTGCCGGCGGCAGAAACAATTGAGCATGTAAGAGCAATCCGTCCGCTGCGGTGATGGTGACAGGCTGTGGCTTGACAAGCGACGCGGCGGGAAATTCAGGAGGGCTGTCAGAACTAAGCCGGTGGCGCTCCCCTTTGCTAGCCTGAACAGCGGCATGCGCAGCCTGGTTGTAGCTCGAGCTGAGAAATGCGAGGGCCGAGCCGTCAGCAACGGGTGCGGGCCTCCACTCAATCTCTGAACCGGTCGTGAGCATGTGCGGTTTGCCTGTACCGTCGGCCGCAACGCTGGCGAGATGCCTTCGATCGATGTCGCCGATGTTTGTCGAATAGAACAAAGTGCGGCCATCGCGGGACGCGGACAGGTGCTCCACTTCGCCAGTGCCAGGAGTGAGTTCGACGGGGTTCCCGCCATTCACGGGAATTGAATACAAATGCAGCCATCCGCTGCGCTCCCAGGGAAAAACGAGGCGTTCTCCCGCCCACACGATTTGATTGTCAGCATCCAGACCGCGAAACACGCTGCCCGGCCCGTCTTCGGCACGAAACACTTCATGTCCGTTACCCGAGTGCAAGTCCGCCACCCGGATGGACCACGGCGGACCCGTGTGGTGAGCAGAAAAGAAAGCACTCTGCGACTCGGTCGGTAGGCGCACGAATGCCACCGACGATCCATCAGGTGACCAAACCGGCTCGCTGTCATTGTCCACGCTCGGATCGAGGTAGCGAACGCTGTTGTCTGAGACTGTGAAGAAGCCGATAAAGCTGTGTCCCGCGCGGCGGCTGACGAAGGCAAACTGTTTGCCGTCGGGCGACCATCTCAGATCCGATTGCGTGCCTTTCTGCTCAAGGAGTGGTGCCGCTTCGCGGCCATTCTTCAGTTGGAATATCTGTCCTTTGCGGATGAAAACAATCTGGCCGGTGGATGAGATTGCCGGAGCCTGTCCTTCGGTCAGTTTGGACGGATCGCCGCTGCTTACGTCGACGTGCCAGATCGACTGATCGGGTTTTCGCGGACTGAGGTCCGGATTCGGGTTTTCGCCGCCGTTTTCGAAATCGCCACCGCGTGCGAAGAGCAGGAAACTCGCGTCCGGCGACCAGGCGAGATGGTCGATCTCCTGACCGTCGTCATGCTCGAATTTTGTGATCTGTTTCGCCTGCCAGTTCGGTCCGCTCGCAATCCAGATATTCCGCTGGCCGCCGCTGTTTTCAAGCCACGCGACGGTAGCGCCTTTGGGTGCTGCAACAAGACCGCTCGCAAATGGCGTGCTAGTCACCTGCGAAAGGGTAAACGTACCGGAAGCAGCGACTCCCAGAGCCGGTGCAAGCAGGAAGCCGGAGATCAGCAGAAGTTTCGGGAGGGCAACGCGCATGTGCGAATTTTTACATGCTGGCGCGCCCGAAGCTCATGGCAGGAAGCCCGTCTTCTGAAATGCCCGCTGTCGCTCGTGCGACTCGGGTGTAAGTGCCGATAAGCAAAAATGCGGCGATTAGCAGGATCAAAGCGGCCGGATTGAAGATACCTTCCGCCAGCGCTCCCGGGAGGGCTGCTCCGCGGCCATACACGATGTTAATCAGAATGCTCAGCGCGCTCTGCACAGCCACCAAAATCAAAGCCAGACGCGGTGAAACATTCCAATACGCCAGCAGGCTTCCGCTCATCCCGAGCAGAACAATTACATAGGTTCCTTGATGCAGGACTGCTCCGACATGCAGGGTGGCTGCGTCCGCCTGAAAGAGCACACTGCACCACAAGAAGACCGTCGTCAAAACGTACAGCCAGCAGAAGAGTGCCGCGCGCCAAATGGGCGTTCGGAATGGGCGGCGAAAGCCGAACACCAAAAACAGCGGTCCGAACATCATGAATCCAAGTGTTGGGAAAAAGCAATAGAACTGCAGATGTCTTACGGTGTGTGCAGCAGCAGAGCCTAGCTTCTGCTCATGCACGAGATCGTGCGGAAGCTCTCTGACGAAGTGGCCGAGATTCGACCAGAACTCGACCTGATGATCGAAAACGGTGGCCAGGTTGATGAGTCGCGTCTGCAGAATCTGCTGGCCGGTCACATGCGCATACGCTTCGAGAAGATCATGTGTGAACGAATCCGTGTTCGGCTTCCCGACACCGGCCAAATGCAACTTCAACAGTCGGTCGCCAGGAGGATCGTAGAACCTCTGATAAGCGGTCCATGGCAGATTAAGGAGGATGCAAACACCCATCGCCAAACCCAGAGATCGTGCCGCTGGCCGGAACCCTTTCATCCCCAGCGCGGCAAACAGGCCGGGTAGCGCGAAGATCGAACCTCCGTGGGCCAGGAGTGCCAAACCGAGCATGGCTCCTGCCCCGAGCGAGCAAAGGCGGCGCAATCCTGCCGTCAACAGCGGAGTCGCCATCAACAGCGCGCTGCCGCCAATCATGAAAGCCGCTGCCAATAGCTTGGGCCAGACGTAAAAGCTGTTTAGTAGGACGCACCCAGAAAAGAACGTTGCGACCAGCAACAGATAAATCAGCCGGAGCGGAACCTGCAAGATACTAAGGAGCGCCCACAAGGCGGGGAGCCAGAGGCACTGCGCCAGCACAGCCGTCACTTCATAACGTACGTCCCTCGGCGTGATGATGAACGGATACAACAGCAGAGTAAAGCCAGTCTGAAGCGGAGGCCGGTCGCTCGAAAGCCAATCCCCGAAGAATGGCCGAACAGGCATGCCGTGCGCTATGTGTTCGGACAAGAGAAACGGGAGCGTATTGTCCATGGGTAAGCCATGCGAGTAGCGGACCTGGGCGATGGCGAGCGGTTGCTCCTGACCGCCATACATGAATCCGGCAGCAAATGTGACCAAAGCGGCGACCAAGGTGAGCAGCCATGGTTTCGAGATCGCCAGCAGTTCCATGCGTCCAGCGACAGACAGCCGCGCCACGGAACGCCACAGGCAAGCTCCGCAGACAACTAGCAAGCCCACGCTGTAAATACGTCCTAAGATCGGAGACAAGAACCAGCACCAAAAAGCTAGATAGCCGGCCACCCCCAAAGCCGCCAGGCCGAACAACAGAACAAGCGGCGGGTCTCTGAGTCCTTTCCGCAGCGCGATGCTGGCCGTGAGCGCAAAAGGGACGGACAGCAGTACGAAATAGGCGAGCGTGCGGAGCAAAATCCGGAGAGTAGCGGCGCTGGTATTTGTTTCTTCGACGATCAGAGGTTCGCTGAACCCCATCCAGGCAGCCTTGGAATCATCGAAAGCGGCTTTCAAGCGCACTCGATTGCCTCGCCAGGATTTCGGAATTCGATAGCGGATCAGCGTCCAGATGCCGGTGGGCAAGCTCGCGCGAGAACAGCCCCACTGCGCCTCCCATCGCAAGATCGCCAAAAACGCTGGTGGAGGCTCCACGGGAAATTTCCACTCGCCGGAGGTCATCGGGAGGAAAGCGCGTCCAATACACCCAGCCGCCAAACGGGTCATTCATGGGAACGCCGTCCCAGAGCACCAGCGTCCGGCTGGAACCGGAGGAGCCAATGCCTCGCAGGGAAACGCCTTGCGTTGTGGGATTTGCCACTACGCTGGAAGTCCGCCGGAAAAGGCTGAATCCAGGCACTTGCCGCAGCCGGTCATCCAGGTTCACACCCGGTGTTAAAGCCAGGTCCTTTGCATTAATGGCTGTGATGTTGGCGGGAGTTTCCGCCACCACGCTCTCCACCACAGTGATGGACGTGCGAACCGGCTCAGGTTTTTGCGGGTCCGGTGACGGCGTGGTCTGGGCGTGCGCTAATGTTTCCAGCATTGCCCATATCAGGAAAAGCGTCCCTATCCAGCAGGCGCGCCGGAGTCCAGCCAGCCTGGAGGAACACGGCAGGCTCTGTGCTAAACAAAATCTGGTACACGGAAGTATCTTCCTTTGGGGGAACGCGTCGAATAGGGCGAGGAGTGGCCAGACCAAGAAATCTCAGGATAGTATACACATCGGCTTCTTCGGGAAACCGGGCTGTAAACTCTTGTGAACGGAACGTGACCTTCATACCCTGCCCGGCCAGTTCCCATACCAGGTACGCACAACACTCCACAGCATGTTCGAACCAGTCGCGGGGCGCGCCGTCACTCAGGTCCAGAAAAATTTCTACCGCTCGCTGCTCATCGCTCGTGAACTCGCGAACCTGCAGCGCGCCTGTATGAGCACTGAGTTTCCAATCAATGTGGTGAGCGCTTTCCGAAGCGTCATAAGGCCGGATGCGGTAAAAGTCGGTTCCCATTCCCAGGTGGTTGCTTTCCACCTCGCCGTGGATGCCCGCTAGCAATTCTTCAAAGCCAGCTTGGGGTTCCACGGAAGGGTACACAACAGTTTCCCGGCGGAGCGAGACCGATGCTGTTTTTTCCAAAAATCCGAAGGGAAAGCGCGTGGAAAACACAAACAGGTTTTCCGTGTGCGCGCCACGGCGGGGAAACAGGACGGAAACAGGCTCCTCCAGCACCCGCCCGCCGGGAATCACCAGCACATAAAGAGGCGTCACCAATACCGGGTCCGGGAGTTCCCCTGCTACGCGAATCGAAAACGAAGGCATCCAACGCTTCAGATTACGGAGGCGCACATAGGCAGTTGCTTTTTGGCGCGCGGAGATATGCTCCGGCAGCAGCAGCTCCAGTTCCAGCGCGGCCAGCACTAGGCGGCTCACCAGGCCGGAAACTAAAAGAGTCGCTAGCATGGCCGCCACAATCACAAACAGGAGATTGTTGGCGGAAACCACCGCGCCTGCTCCCACCAGCACGAGCGCAAGCGTAAACAGCAGTCCGCCCCGCGCGATCCGGTACCGGATGCGGCGTTGGAGGATGGTGGTGAGATTGCTCCATTGCACCTGCTTTTATCTTGACCACGAATGGCTTACAAGTCTATAGACAGCTACGGATTGATTGGGGATCTTCACACCACGGCTCTGGTGGGCAACGATGGCTCCATTGACTGGTGCTGTTTTCCGAATCACGACTCTCCCAGTGTTTTCGCCGCGATTCTGGACGAGAAAAAAGGCGGCCATTTCAAAGTTGCGCCCTTGCTTCCGGGAAAGCTGAAGCAAATGTATTGGCCGGAAACCAACGTTCTGGTCACCCGTTTCTTGCGCGAGAAAAGTGTCTGCGAAGTGGTGGATTTTATGCCGCTTGGCGAAACGGGACGGCCCTGGCGCAAGATCATTCGCATGGTTCGCGGCGTGCGCGGAAATACCAGGGTTCGTTTGGAATGCGCGCCCGCTTTTGATTACGCGCGCGCTGCGCACAAAATCGAGAAGCTCTCGCCGCAAAGGGTAGTGTTCACATCCGGCGAGCAACGCCTTGCCCTGCGGGCGGACGGTGTCGAGGGTCGCGGCGTCCGAGCGGATCGGGAAGTCGGGCGCGGTCAGCACGTAGCCCTCGGCGTCGAGCGCGAGGTGGCCCTTGAACACCGCGGTTGCGGGCGAGTGGCCGATCGCCACGAACAGGCCATCCGCGGCGAGGACCTCCGTGGCGCCGGTGCCGACGTCGCGCAGCC
>JAVHMZ010525624.1:0-14826 GCA_034782995.1 Amazona versicolor
CGCTGGGGCCCGAAGTACCGGCCGTATTCGGCACCGGCTTGCTGGACATGACGCGACTCGCGTTGAGCTCTCAGGATCTTTGGACAGGTATTCTGGAAACAAATCGGGACTTCGTAGAAGCCGCAATTGCGGCTTTTTCGTGCTCACTGAAAGATTTGCAGACAGCCGTGGAAGCCGGCGACATTGATCTTCTGTTCAAAAACGCACAATCGTGGGCACAGTCCATTCGAAAACCCGAGTCAAGTGACGAGCGCTCTGGCAAATCGATTGCTAAATTGTGTTTCAAGCCTGACTCAGAAGAAATATAATCAGAACAATTCGAGGCACATTACGTGAACCTATTAACTTCCGGAGTTCGAGAGAGCCTCTTGCAGCGTAACGATGTAACACGGATGAACTCGTTGCGCAGAGCGACGGTGCTTTACTCGCAGGCAGAGAAGGCGTCCGCGGCGTATCTCCTGGACCACGGCATGGTGAAACTCACTCGGTCGACCCAGGCCGGATCGCGCGTCATCCTTGCTATTAGCGGCAAGGGACAGCTGATTGGCGAAGAAGCTTTGTCGAATGAAGACGACACCTATTACACGACTGCGGAAATCCTGATGGATTCCGCCGTGTATCGTATCCCACAATCCGTGCTGAATCAGGTCCTGTCGAATGACAGAAACTTAGGACACGATCTCGTCCGGTACCTCATCGAGCGTAAGCTTAGTCTGGCCGAAAAGGTCGAGTTACTTTGTCTGCGGGACGTAGAGTATCGCATCCTTCACTACTTGGGCGAACTCTCCGAAGCAACCGACCAATCCGCCGCTGACGGCAACTACCACATACCGATAACGCAGCTGGAACTGGCTGATCTGGTAGGCGCAACTCGTGAAACGACTTCAACCACATTGAACAGCTTGGAACGTCGCGGCTTGGTCAAACTTTCTCGCAGGCTCCTCACGGTTCCCGACCTCGGAGCTCTTCAAAAGGCGAGACAAGAAAGAGGAGATCTCGCCAACTCCCGTAACAACGGATCTGCCAAACGACCGAAGCAATTGGTACCGGAAAACGGCGACCTTTCAGCCGCGGCTTCTGACGCCTTTTAACTTGTACATTTTTCTTGCCCATCGTGTGCACGATCTGCTAAACTTCATTCCAGATTTTTCGATGCTAGCTGGTTTTAATTTTGTGAGCCCAAATAGCAAGGGGGCTCCGGCTTCCTTGTACGCATACGGCTTTCGAGACTCGAACTCGCATCTGTACACAGGAGATTAGTAGTGAGAGAAAAAGGAACTGTTAAGTGGTTTAATGCCGCGAAGGGCTATGGTTTTATACAGCGCTCGAACGGCGATGACGTCTTCGTACATTTTTCGGCGATTCAGATGAATGGATACCGGACTTTGGAAGAAGGCGCGGAAGTAGAGTTTGAGGTAAAGCGAGGACCGAAAGGCCTGCAAGCGGAGAATGTGAACCGTCCGTAAAAGAACAACCAGCCAAGATTCAAAAGCCGCCGGATCGCAAGGTCTGGCGGCTTTTCTATCTTCGGGCGCCTTCGATACGATGCAAGCCTATGTGATCTAAATGGACACCGTCTACTCCCTCTGCGATTCGCGACCAATACTTCTCTTTGAGTCCTCCCTGTTTATGTGCTTTCTCTGAAACTCATCATCGTCGTCGACGTGAGTAGGCGTCTGAAGACTCACAGGCAGTGAACTTCGATTTAATTACCAACCATTACTCTCCCTCTTCTTTGTAACAACTCACATTTGACTCATATTTTACTCTTTACAGGAGTGGATTGAGAGGATAAACTGGGGTCATCAAGGTTTCGACCCCTTGAAGATCAAAAAGAAAGGAGACAAATACCATGCCATCAGGCGTCCTCAGAGCAAATGTCGCAACTTTGCTGCAGTTGCTGTCAGTTAACCGTATCCGCGTAATTGCCAAGCCGGTTCTGAAGTTCGGAGGAGTTTTGGATCTTATTGCCCGGCTGACTCTGGCGGCAGTATTTGCCTCCACAAGATCTTTCTACCGTCAGCTGTTCTTCCTCGGCGAACGGACGCAGCTTTCAAGCGCATTTGCGAGGCAAGAGTTGCAAAAGGTTCTTCTGAAAGGGGTCGAAGCCTATGAATATTGGATTTATTCTATTTGCTCACGCAAGCTTACTCTACTTCGTGCGTGAGTCGGATTGCTCGTTGGAGGTAAAGGAGTTCGTCGTTCAGGTAGAGATAATAGTCGACGAGGAGGAGGCCGCCTGAGGTCTCTTCCTTTTGTCGTGAGCGAAGGGTGCCAAAAAGAGAAATGAGAATTCAACTAGACTTCCCCGAAGACAAAGTCAAAGAACTCAAGAACCTGATGGAAGAGAACAGCGTCGACAGCTACAAAGAGCTTTTCAACAACGCTCTCACTTTATTTGAATGGGCTCTCCAAGAGGTTAAGAGCGGACGCAGTTTAGCTTCTGTGGATGAAAAGAATGAGAGTTACCGGATTCTGATGATGCCTGTGCTTGAAAAGGCAAAGCGTCATGGCGTTTCGGAGCTTGTAGGCGCTGGTGTCAACAATGGGAGATCCTGATCCTAATAGGTTTTCCCGTTTTTGATTTTCGTGCGAGACTCTTCCGCTCAAGACCTTCCGACCAAGAAGTGGACCACTCGGGTTACGACAAAACATCAACTCTCCCTGGAAAAGTTGATCATATATTTCCTCGTGTCCGCTTACAGGTTTCCTCTTGTTTCAGTCGTGACGATTATTTTCCTATTGGGTTTCCATGTTAATGGCTTCACGCTGAACGAAAACCTTCTTCACTGGCTTGGGGGCAGTACCGTGGGCGTAATCGGTGATGTTCTCATACTTACTTTTGGGGCGGTGTTTCGGAAGCGCTAGGAGCAGAGGCTGTGTCCTTCCCTGCTTCGCGAATCTGTTGTTCGTCGGTCGGAAAGGGTGGATACGAAAGTCGAACATCCTCCTCTCATCGAAAACACCGAAGACTTTTTTCTTGAAAAGGGATTTCCATTTCGGTTGACGCAATTCGTGCACGTGCCAGTGTAAGCATCTCAATGCACGTCTTATAGAATCAAGAAGTTCAAAACAACCAATGCAATATCGCAAGCTCTCTGGGAGCGAAGCAGAACTGAGCGAAATCGGTTTTGGAGCCTGGGGTATCGGAGGCAAGCAGTGGCAGGGTGGCGCTGATGATGAATCGTTACGTGCCCTGAAGCGTGCCTTCGAGCTCGGCGTGAATTTCGTAGACACGGCGCTTGCCTATGGCGACGGTCATAGCGAACGTCTGGTTGGCCGGGCCGTACGGGACAGCTTTCGCCGCGTTCACATCGCCACTAAAATTCCGCCGCTTAACAAGACTTGGCCCGCAACCCCAGCGATGCCGATTGAGGACGTTTTTCCCTACGACCATGTCGTGCACTCAACCGAGGAGAGTCTTCGCAATCTCGGCGTCGGCCAGATTTACCTGCAACAGTTCCACGTCTGGACCGATGCTTGGACTGAACGCGAAGAGTGGCGCAGGGCCATTGAAGACTTGCGCGCGAGTGGGAAGGTGCGCTTCTTCGGCATCTCCGTCTCCGAACACGACCCGGACTCCGCGCTTGAGGCCATTCGCACTGGCCTGTTCACGGCCGTTCAGGTGATTTATAACATCTTCGATCAAAAAGCCGAGGAGCACCTGTTTCCCCTCTGCCGCGACAAGCGCGTTGCTGTTCTAGCGCGCGTTCCGTTGGACGAGGGTGGCCTGACGGGCACGGTCACGGAAGAAACACAATTCGCTCCCGGAGAGTTTCGCGAGAGCTATTTTCGCGGTGATAGAAAACGCCAGCTGGTCGAGCACGTCGATGCATTGAAACGCGATTTGAAGGACCTTCCCGGTGAGTTGCCTGAAATTGCCCTTCGATTTTGCTTGTCTAACAAAGCAGTCACCTCCGTAATTCCGGGCATGAGGCGCGTGCAGACCGTGGAGAGCAGTTGCCGCGCTGCTTCTGCGGGAATGCTCGATTCAAGCACCCTCGCCATCCTCAAGAGCCATGCCTGGGATCGCAACTTTTATCAGTAATAGGCCTTTGGTAGCCGTCTTCGTTCGCAATCTGCCACCTGCATGGATCGCTAGTGCTAAGCGACAGAACGAGACAGGTTGATCGAGATTTGCTTAAGTTTGCTGTAGCGTGAAGAAGAACGTTGTTCCTTTGCCAGGCTCCGATTCAGCCCAGATTTCGCCACCTTGCTGTTCTATCACGCGCCGAACAATTGCAAGTCCGACGCCAGTTCCTGAATATTCCTGCCCATGAAGCCGTTTGAAGAGATCGAATATCTCTTCCGAGTGGCGTGGCTCGAAGCCAATCCCGTTATCTTTGACCTTTATCAGCCATTTGTTCCTGTCGCGTTCGGCTGATATCTCAATCATGGGATCGTCACTGTTCCGGTACTTGAGGCTGTTTGAGAGCAGGTTTTCAAATACTCGAGAGATACGCCGGCCATCTCCAAGCACCGTAGGCAAAGCCCCAACCGTTACAGCTGCACCACTCTCCGCAATCAATGGATTCAGATCAGTCAGAGTCTGGTTGACTAAGGCACCGAGTTCGAGGGGCTGCAGATCTTGAGTTTGATCGTGGACGACTCGCGAATAAGTGAGAAGATCCTGAATGAGGTTTTCCATCCGGCTGACTCCACTCTCTATAAAGCCAATGAAAACGAGACCACTCTCGTCTAGCAGTGGCCGATATCGCCGCGCCAAAAGCTGTGCGTACGCCTTAACCATTCGGAGCGGCTCCTGCAGGTCATGACTCGCGGCATACGTAAAGCGCTCCAATTCCGCATTAACTTGGCCTAGTTCGCGGGCACGTGCTTCCGCCTGGGCTCGGGCCTCGCGTTCTAGCTCGAACAAAGTTTCACGTTCCCTCTCGGCCAAACGGCGGGCTCTCTTCTCCTCGGCTTCATTGAGGGCCCGGCGTATCGCAGGTGCAAGACGGTGAAGCCGATGCTTGAGAACGTAATCCGTCGCCCCGTCGTGAAGCGAGTCGATGGCGACCTCCTCGCCCATTGCGCCACTCACGAAGATGAAGGGCGTTTCCGGACAGTGCTCCCTAGCTAGACGCAAGGCGGTCAATCCGTCAAATCCCGGAAGCGAGTAGTCAGCCAAGATCAGGTCATTACACCTTTCAGTCAGAGCAGTGAAGAAGGAATGCTCTGTTTGTACCCGATGTACGCTATGGCAAATTCCAGCTCTTTTCAGCAGCGCAAGTGCAAGCTCCATATCGAGCGGGCTATCTTCCAGGTAAAGAATCGAAACGGGATTCATCCGTCAATCGCTCTCGGACGGCAACCTTTCAGGCGGCGGCTCGTTTACGACGGCCCAAAAACAGCTCAGATCTTGCACTGCCTTGTTGAAATCATGAAAGAGAACCGGTTTAACCACATACCCGTTGGCTCCAAGTGCGTAACTTCTCGCGAGATCCGGTTCTTCGCGGGAACTTGTTAACATCACAACCGGAATGCTCTTTAGCTTGGGGTCGCATTTCAGATGCTCCAAGATTTCGAGCCCATTCCGTTTAGGCAGCTTTATGTCGAGTAGGACCAGCGCGGGTGTCGATTGTTCGCGCGATTCATAGCGGCCCGTGCAAAAGAAAAAATCGACGGCGTCTTCGCCGTCGCGCAGAACCACGACGCGATTGCCTAGCTGTACTTTTGAAAACGCCGCCAACGTTAGCTCGATATCTTGTGAACTGTCTTCGATGAGAACTATAGGCCTAAGCATATTCGTCATCCGACACTCGTCGCATCTTGCGGGAGTGAAAAATATACGGTAGCTCCTTTGCCGATCTCGCCTTCAGCCCACGTGCGGCCGCCATGTTTGCCGATCGCCCGGCGAACGTTGGCCAAACCGATCCCGATTCCCTCAAACTCTTCTTCCGTGTGAAGGCGTTGAAAAACGGCGAAAAGCTTGTCGGCATAAACTTGCTTGAAGCCAACGCCATTGTCGGATACCGAGAAAATCCACTCCCGCGACTCTTCTCTTACTCTGATTTGTATGCGAGGCTCATCTTTCATACGCGAGAATTTCAGTGCATTCGAAAGCAGATTCTGCCACACAAGCCGTAATAGTACCGGGTCGCCATAGACCGAAGGAAGCGGATCAATTTCCCAACGAGTTTTATGCTTCTCTTCGGCCTGCGGATAGTCGCGCCTTACTTCTTCTAATAACTGACTCATTTGCACAGAAGTCGCTCTGAGTTTAGCTCTCCCGACACGTGAGAAGTTGAGGAGATTATCCACCAACACTCCAGCTAGCTCCGCCGCTTTCGAGATTGTCTGTATATAACGTCTCGCTGTGTCGTCGAGGCTTCCTTCCAGATGTTCGCGAAGAAGATCGGCGTAACCGACAATGTGCCGGAAAGGGGCCCGAAGGTCGTGCGAAACCGAATAAGAGAATGCTTCCAGCTCACTGTTGGAACGGGACAGCTCCGCCGATAGCGCGGCTAGTTCCTCAGCTTTCCGGAGAACTACTCCGACGACGGCATTACGAAGTTCAGCCGCGCTCTCAATCTCGCTTGGCCGCCATGCGATCGATTTCCCTCGCACTGTCTGCTTCCAAGTCTCGAAGGATCGACGCGGCGAGATCCTCGCATCACTCGAAAAAGACGGGTCGGCAGGCTTTTCCGGATTGCCAGACCATTCAACCGTTTTGACGATCTCCGGACGAAACCAAATAACATAAGAACTATAAAGCTTCGAGATGGAGATGGCCAGGACTCCGCTCGCCGTGTCGCTAAAGGCTTTACCGGAATCCATCAACATCGAGATGGAGTCGCTGAAGAAAACATCGTGGTTTTTTCGAGCTAGCCAATCGGCGAGAATATTTACCTGCTCACCGGGCGGAGTCTTCCCAAGCAAAAAACAGTTGTCTTCCAGCAGCACTGCGACACCGGACGCCGAACCGAATGCCAGAAGTTCGTCGGGGTGTTCAACCAGGCCATCGACAAACCGCTCCTCCTCGGCCATGAATCCGAGAAGTTTTGTGGAAATCGACTTTAGATGGAGTCGGTGTTTGTACTCAGCTTCGTTTTCCATTGTCGCGACCTTGGCTGATAGAGCTTGACCTAGCAAATCGCACGCAACTCGCACCTCGAACGAGACTCGACGGGCCTCTTTGTGATGGAGGGCGATCAGGCCCCACAACTTGCCATCCCGAATAACTGAGATTGACATTGAAGCGCCGACTCCCATGTTCATCAGGTACTCTATGTGAATCGGAGAAACACTCCGGAGGGCAGCATAACTCAGGTCCAGCGGCTTGCCGGTGGCTGCATCCACGGCCGGAACCAAAGGAACGGGCTTGTAGTGCACGTCAGCAATGAGTCGAAGGCGATTTAGCCGATACAGCTCCCGAGCTTGGGCGGGAATATCCGAGGCTGGAAACCACAAGTCCAGGTAAGGAGATAAGCCCTCTTCGCGCGATTCCCCGATTACTTGTCCATGCCAATCCTCGCTGAAACGGTACAGAAGAACGCGGTCGAATTTTGTGATTCGTCGAATCTCTTCTGTAGCGAATTTGCTGAGATCGGGTACATTCTCGATCGCCTCCACACGGGCCATGAAAGACCGGACCAGAGGATAGAGGGAGTGAAATGAAACCTCCTGTTCATCCGATGCCGCCTCGAACTCCAAAATCAGAGCGCCGTTGTAACGGTGTGCGATAGCGTGAAAAAGCTTTCCTTGAGGGCCTAGTTCGAATGAGCCTTGATGCACAGGGTTTCTTTCGAGCGAACTATCGCGGAGCCCTCGCAGCAGCCTATCGGAATCAGCCGTCGCTAACAGGTCCGGTAACGACGCCCCGAGAATATGCTCTATGCTACGCTCGAACACATCACTGGCGTTTTCGCTTGCTTGCAGAATGGAGAACTTGGTCGGGTCAAGGGATAACAGAATCCCGTGAGGCTGAATGGCTCCCGGGATGTGGATTGGCTCGCGATCGCACGTGTTTGTATCGACGTCTTTATTATCCAGAAGACCTTGAGATGTGCTCATAGGTTGTTCAACTCAGTCCATTGGCGCAAAGCCAGAAAGGTATTCTGCGCAGACTCAACAACAGCCTGTTGATCTTGAGCGGAAACGATTGCTGTAAATTGCTCGCAAAAAGCTTTCCACATGGCGCCAGTTTCGGCGCCGTATCCTCTGAAGAAAGAGAGGCCATTCTCAGAAAGATTAAACTTTGTTGCGAAATGACGAGATAGCAATTGGCCGCCGAGAGTAGAGCCTTCGAGTACGTAAAGAGTACCTAGAACCGAGGCCAGTGGGCCCGAATCCGGCAAAAGGTCGCAATGCGGCAGCTCCGCCGGATCGGTCTCGAAATACACGAGATCGGCAACAAGCAGATTGATCTTAGAACGCCTTGCAATCAACGCAGGAACTCGCTTTTCTAGATAGGGCCAGACCTCCCTCTCCCAAGGCGCATAGAACCCGTAGAAACAACCGAGCAGGCCGATGTACTGCGGCAATAGAAAGCCTGCCCTGAACAGATCAAGTTGGTTTTCGAGGTCGCTGTGCAGAGACGCTGTGCTCGTCCGAAGCGTCTGCAGAAAGCCCGAGCCGGTTTTGCCGCGAGCGGGTTCTGTGCCTTTCTCTATTAATTCAATCAAGGCAAAGAGTCTGACCGCTCATCGCGCTCCAGCGTGTAAGCAAAAAATTCGCTCGAGCAAGACCGATGAATACCTTCCCTGGTGTGGCGAATCAGCGGTTAAGATCTCAGTATAGACCTTTCCGTGGCTGCGGCTCGCAACGGAAGTCGCCCCTTCAGATGCGCGGCCCTCCCAATCGCCTTAATCTACGGCGGCCGTAAGCAAAAGCAATCAACAGCACGCCTAAAAGAAACGAAATCGCCAGCCAAGGCCGCGAGCCCAAAACGACTACGCTGCCTTCCCGCTCTACGCTCTCGAGATGCTCGCGCAACTCCGGCAAACTGATCTCGTCGAGATTTTTTACCGGCAGTGTTGCCCGCACGCGCAACCAATCGGGCGGCAGACTGCCTCGATCGCTCGGTAGCGAGCGGTATAAATCATTCAGCTCGCTTTTTCCTTTGAAATACTCCGCAGCGTGAGTGATCGGAAACAACGAGGCCTTTCCCGTCAAACGGCGCTCGACTGCGGCCACGACATCCTGGCAAACTCCCAGTGTGTAATAGCCATTGAAAGCTAACTGGGGATGCGCGCGATGCTGCTTCACATACTCGACCAATGCCACGCCTAGCAGCCGGACCGCTTCCCCGCCATTCTCTCCTTCATACACATGGGCCACATTCTTTCCGACCCACGGCTGATCGAGAGTGTCCATCGTCCTGAACTCCGCCATTCCATCAATTCCGTAATAGAAACTCACGTCTGCGTTATGCTGCGCGCTGCGAATGTGAATCTCGTTCTCCGCATGACTGACCGGCACCAAAAGCGGCTGCTTTGACTGCGGAACTTGAATCCTGGTGTCGAGCCAGAACGGCATGATGACGTCATGACCTTGAAAATGCATGTGGCCAAAATTAGCGAAGAAGCGGTCGTCCTCCACCACGATTTGGTAACCAGCACCCTCCAATGCAAGCAGTAGCTGTTTTGGAGAATCAGCTAGGGCGCCTCCCACTTTGACGCGAAATTGCTTTTCCGGCGGGAGCAGCGCGTTGAAGGATAGGCGATTGAACATCTGCGCCGCTTGTATACTCTGCAAATGCCAACCCCAAAGTGCCGGGTTAGGTCCATCGCCCATCGTTAAGCCGTAACCGACATCCTTGATAGGCGGATCGGAAACAGCTCCCTTTGGAATCTGATCCCAATCGGCCTCACCCGCTCGGTCCGCGGAGAACGGCCCAAGCTCCACGTATGGTTCACTCAGCTTGCTGGTCAACTTCGGGTGGCGCCTCGCGGCCGCATCAGCCACGCGGACAGATTTGTTCAGCGCTCCCACGGTCAAGCCGGGAAAATGATCCATCCCGTCCCAGTTGCGATTGAGAATGTAATTTCGAAGGCGCTCTTTTTGATCTGGGCCGATCAGTCCCCAAGCATCCGGCAAAGCATCTAGCGATTGCAGCAGCCTGTCGCGAAACGCGTTATCTCCCGAGAGCTTCTTCAGAACTTCTGAGAGGCGCATCGGCTCTGGGGAAGTTTGTGGCTGTCCCCAGATTGGCTGCGTGAAGACCAACAGTAAAGCGCGGACTGCTGTTCTACTGAGCGGCCCACGCAAGCCCATCGGCAACTTGTCCCGCCGCAATCAATTGGCTTACCGTCCAATCCGAAATCTTGATCGCCGCTACTTGATGCGTTAAGTCACAAGAGACGTAGGCGTATTGGTCGTCGGGTCGCACCAAGCCTTCTTGCGGCGTTCCCGGCATCTCAATGATGTGCGCCACCTTGAGGGCTTCCAGATCCACCACTGCCACCTTATTCTGCGCCGGCATGGTCACCAGGAGCCAGCGTCCGTCTTTGGTTGGCGTTGTCGAGAACCCGATACCGGGCAGCGGAATCCAGTGCTTCACGCTACCTGCTACCGGATCGATCATCGCGACCTGCGGTTTGCTCTGATCCGTAGTAAAGACGTACTTATCGTCCGGCGATACAGAGATTCGCTGAATCGATTTCGCAACCGGAATGACTCTTAGAGCTTTTCTGTTTTCCAAATCAAGAACGGAAACAGTACCTGGCCCGACATTCGCAGTGTAACCGCGTTGTCCATCGCTTGAGATCGCCAGCATGTGTGATTCAGGTTGGTTTGTCGGAATCGATCCGATGATCTTCAGCGTCGCCGGATCGACAATGCTGACCGTTTTGTCCAGTTCAGTCGTGACGTAAAGCAGATGATTCCTGGGTCCGAACATGGCGCAGTGCGGTCGAACACCGTGCCCGAAATCGATGCTGCCGGTAATCTTTCCTGACGCGATGTCGATTACGTCGACGTTGTGTCCGTCGCTTCCCGGTTTGCCAACGCCTGAATCGCCGTAAATGGGAACAAAAGCGGTCGTTCCATCCGGCGAGGCCGCGACTTCGTGCCCAGTGACTCCGCTTTCGTGCACTTCGGCGACCGATAATCCCTTCCCCGGATCGACAATGCTGAGACTTCGGCTCCCTTTGTTTGCTACTAAAAGCAAATTCCCGCTACTCGTGATATCTGAACTGGCACGCGAGAGCATCACAAACAACAAGAGTAATGGAGCAGGCGATAGGCAAATTGCTAAACGAACTGTTTTGGAAACCATGTTTCGCGTCAAAAATATCACACTGGATGTGATCGCTTGAAAAGGAAGGCTGAGCAGCACATCCTCCGCCTCGAGGCAGGAAGCTTCGGGGATTTAGAACAGAATCTTCAATCCAAACTGAATCTGCCTCGACGTTGTTGATGTTCCCGTAATCACACCTGCTGTAGTGGCAGGTGCTGTCGAACCTGAAGTGAACACCACTGTATTCGGTGTACTGAAATTGCTGTGATTTGCTACGTTGAAGAACTCCGCGCGAAATTGTACTCGAAGATGCTCTCTCACATTGGTCGTCTTCAACGCGGAAATGTCTAGCGTTGTAAGCCCGGGACCTTTTAGAACGTTACGGCCCACATTTCCATAGGTTCCGTTCTCCGGAACGATGAATGCCGCCGGATTGAAGTACTGGCTCGGATTGCCTTCAATCATCTTTCCCGTGAATGCCGGATTCCAGCTTGGCCGGATTGGGTTACGCGTGTCGCCATTGTTCGTCGGATTGAAGCCGAGTTGCGGAGTGAATGGCAGTCCTGATTGCGAAGTTGCGATGCCGCTCAGCGTCCAGCCGCTGACCAGGTGATCCTTCCAGCCACCCACAGAACCCAACAGCGCTTTTCCTCGACCCAAAGGAAGCTCGTACGTTGTGTTGATCGTCGCCAGATTGCGCACGTCTGTCGTGGCGAGGCCCCAATCCCACTTTGGATTCAGGGGGAACATGACAAAACCAGGGGCGTTAGCCGCCACGCTGCTGTTCCAGCCGGTTCCGTTGTCCAGGTTCTTCGAGTACGTGTACGCTCCTCGCACCTGAAAGCCATTGCTGAAGCGCCGGTTCACGTCGAGGGTCAGCGCGTTGTAGGAACTCAGGCCCTCCGAGAACCAGGACGTTGTATTGGCCAGATTTGGATTACCGAGGGCAGCGCCCTTCGGATAGTAAATCGTTCCCGGAGGGAGAGAGGCAGGACACGGCGACACCGGGCATACCGTAGGAATCGGCTCATTGGCGTCGAGGGACAGCATCTCGTGATAGCCGTGCGATCCACTGTAGCCGATTGTCAGCGCCGTATTGCGCGCAATCTCTTGTTGTACTTTAAGCGACCAGCTCAAAACCGTCGGCGTAAAAGCATCCGGCTGTACGCCGCTCGGTGAGACTAGGCTACCGCTCGGAGGCGGCGCGTTCGGATTGACACTCAGGCTTCCCAACGACACATTGCGCAGCGTTTGCGTGGCGTTGAATGGAGCAGTCTGGTCGAGCCGGTAATCAAGATTATCTAGCAGAAAGCGATAGATTCCAAAGCCGGCGTTAATAACAGTTTTGCTCTTCCCGAACGGATCCCATGCGGCGCCAAACCGCGGAGCCGGAAGGAATTTGGCGCGATTTTTTGTGAACACCGAACTGTCGATCCGCGGCGCGGTCTGAATCATGCCATGGCTATCAAAGACATAATTCGACCCGCGGCCATGAGCCTCGTTCCAGCCGTCGGTCGATTCGAAACGAAAGCCGATGCGCACCTCCAGGTTCTTTGCCGGCCTTATCGCGTCCTGCACGAACCCCGCTCCCTCCAGAGATCGCCAACCTAGAGGGGTCGGATTCGCCACCGTCGCAAAGGTAGAGACAGTCCCCTGCAGGAAATTGTTCAGACTACCGAACGACGCTTGCCCGTATTGATACTGCGCAAGATTATCGTTCGCCTGGATGCGCTGGATCCACATCCCTATCTCGATTTGGTGAATGCCTTTCGTGATCGCTACGTGATCGTCATAGGTGAACAGATTCCGCACCGCGGAAAGATTGCTCCCGGCATTCGTGCCGCCAAGGCTGATTTGCGATGCGCCGTTCAGCGCCGTCCCGCCGCCAATCACGACTGCTCCAATCGGTTTGCCTTCTATCCATCCCGGCACCTCGACCGGCGTTTCGCCGGTGAAGAAATATCCAGCACGAGAGAAGCCGAAACGCGCTGTGTTCAACACCCTAGGCGAGAAGACGTGTTGCTCCTGAAGGCTCGCTACCTGCGAGCGCAATCTCTCGAACACGCCGCTCAGTGGATTCACGGAAGGCGTATTTGCATCGCTGTCATCGATGGTGTACACCCCGAAAAAAGCGTCGCGCTCTGAGATCGAGTAATCGAAACGCGTCGTTCCGAAGTCCTCGCGAATGCGTTGCAGCGGAGAGTTGTACGCAACGCCGATTCCCCCACCCAGGCTCGGTCCATTCGCTTCCGGCCAGAGCGAAAGCAGCGCTGCGGCTGCGGGAGTAACTCCCACGTGAGTCAGTGCCCCATTCGCATTCGGCACGTAACCTTGCCGCGCCAGATTGTCGGGCACTAACGTCACATTGCTTAACCCGAGATGCTGTCGGAATCCCTCGTAGTTACCGAAAATAAATAACTTGTCCTTACGAAGCGGCGCGCCCAACGAACCGCCAAACTCGTTTCTTTGAAACTGCGGCACGGATATACGGTCAAAGAAATTTCGCGCATCCAGCGCACTATTGCGAAGAAATTCGTACACTGAGCCGTGCGCTTGGTTGGTGCCCGAAGCGGTCACGATGCTGACTTGCGCTCCGGGCCGCTTGCCGTATTCAGCTCCGTACGTGTCGCTCACGGTGTTGAACTCCCGCACTGCATCTACTCCAAGTAATTGGCCGCTTGTTCCTCCCGGCGTGTTGTTGATCAGCGATGCTCCCGTATATTCAACTCCATTCAGTAGAAACAGATTCTCCTGCGGCCGATGCCCGGATGCGGCAAACATGTTGCCTACCGAAGAGTTCGACGTTCCTATGCCGCCTGAACGCTGCGAAGTGTAATTGACAATCGATGGATTCAACGTGAGCAGCTGATCATAACTTCGACCGTTCAGCGGCAGCTCCTTTACCTGGCGTTCGTCAACTAAGCCAGATGTCTGTTGGGTCGAAACACCCACCGGGGTAACGGATTCTTCTACAGTGACCACCTGGCGCACTTCGCCGATCGCGAGGATTAAATTGATTTGGGCCGTTTGTCCAACGACCAGATCCAACCCTGTCCGGCGGATAGACTTGAATCCCGGCTTTGATGCCTCAACGGTATAAGCACCGATCGGAATCGATATCGCTGAATAACGGCCGCCAGAGTCCGTCATGACCCTTCGCTCAGCTCCCGTTTCCGAGTTGGAAATGATCAGGGATGCTCCACCGATCGCCCCTCCGCTTTCATCTTGAACAAGCCCGGAAATTGATGCGCCGACCACCTGCGCTCCCAGCGGAAGCGAACTCGAAAAGAAGACAACGACTGCGGCGGCGCTCAAAAGGGTCATTGCCTATCGAGATTAGCATGCTTGCTGCATCCGCGCTTTTGCTTTTTGATCGGTTTAGTAGACATTGTGCTACCCTGCCTGTGTGAGTGACGCGGGCTACCTCCGACAGCTCGAAGCTGAAAGCATCCACATCCTGCGTGAGGTGGTTGCTGAGTGTGAGCGGCCGGTTTTGCTTTATTCGATCGGCAAAGACTCTTCCGTTCTCGTGCGGCTGGCTCAGAAAGCCTTCCACCCCGGCCCGATCCCGTGTCCTCTGCTGCACATAGACACCGGTTACAAGTTCTCTGAAATGATCGAGTTCCGCGATCGTTTCGCAGCTT
>JAVHMZ010525735.1:0-14821 GCA_034782995.1 Amazona versicolor
ATGCCGTTTTTCCTGCTCGCCCTGTTTCCAGCTTATTTGAAAAAGCTGCCACGAAGCGGTGGGTGGTTAGGGCGAGTGAAGGTGGTAATGGGCTTCGTAATCCTGGCGGCGATGCTGAAGTATCTGGCCAGTATCGATCAGGTATTGCAGTGGGGCTTTCTCACGCGGGAGCGCTTTCTGGCCGCGTGGGTGGTATTGTTCGCGTCGGCTGGGTTGTACTTGTTGGGTTTCCTCAAACTGGAGGGGTCCGGTACGGAAGAGTCGCTGGGGCTCGGGCGCTTGCTGACCGGACTCGGATTCGGGATCTTTGCTTTATCGCTAATCCCCGGCATGTTTGGAGCCAAGCTGGGCGATTTAGATGCCTACGTACCCGTCGTTACTGTGGGATCCGGGCTTGGAACAGCTGCAGCGGCGGAATCGGTCTGGATGAAGAATGACTTGCCTGGAGCACTGGCCAAAGCCAAGGCGGAGGGCAAACGAGTGCTGGTCAACTTCACGGGTTACGCATGCACGAATTGCCACTGGATGAAGGCAAATATGTTTACCCGCCCGGAGATCGCAGGGCTGCTGAAAAACTTCGTGCTCGTGGATTTATACACCGACGGAAACGATGCCGCTTCTCAAGAAAATCAAAAGCTGGAGGAGTCGAAATTCGGCACCATCGCGATTCCCTTTTACGTGATCTACGACGCGGACGGAAACTCGGTTGCGAATTTCCCGCAGTTAACGCGGAGCACGTCAGAATACGCGGCTTTCTTGAACACAACTGTTTCCACTTTAAACACCTCCGTATCGGCAGCGGCTCCCCCTTCGGCTGGAAATGGCGAGCTCAATTCACTTCCTTTGACTACGCTCGGCGGCGCGGCGTTTGATCGCGCATCCCTAAAAGGCAAAGTAGTCATCGCCGATTTTTGGGCTACCTGGTGCGTGCCCTGCCGCAAGGAGATTCCGGAGTTTAATGCCGTGAGAGAAAAACTTGCCTCCGAAGGGATTGGGCTTATTGGCATTTCCATGGATGAAGAAGGAGCCACTGCCGTCCCACCATTCCTGAAGGACTACCCAATCCGTTATCCGCTTTACCTGGGTGCGCAGTCTATTAACGATATGCTTCCAATAACGCAGCTTCCTACAACCGTGATTTACGATAAGTCCGGAAAGCCGGCCGCGCGCTTCGAAGGATTGAGCAGCGTAGCTGAAATTGCTAAGAAGGCTGAAGCGCTTGCCGGTGCAAATTAGTGATGATGGCCTAAGTTTTCCGCGGTGATATCGACGCCCGTATCGACGTGCGCTTCTTTCGTCCAAGCCGTGCTCTTGAACTTGTAATCGGTTAGGAACCAAAGCACCAACAATCCAAAACCCAAGCCGTAAAACAAATGCCGCTCATTCGGAAGGTGGCTAAAACCGAAAATCAGGGGAACAAACGGAAAAACTGCTCCTACTGTCAGCTCGATCATTCCGTGGAGCGGAAACGGGAGCACCTTGACAATGCCTAACGGTGAATCCGAAATGGCTGTCACTAGCAAGTGAACCGCGCAAACCGTCCACAAGATCCAACGAGCCTCCCCATCAATTCCGAACAAAATTGGCGCCAGAAAAAGAAGACAGATGAAATAGACATCGAAGAGGCTGTGCGCTTTCGGAGTAAGTTGTCCCATTCCTGTCCATCATAATCGATGGAAACCGCATCTAAATCGCTAGACTGGACACCATGGCACATCGCGTAGTAATTATCGGGGCGGGTTTCGGAGGGCTGAACGCAGCCAAGGCGTTGAAGCACGTGGACGTTGACGTCACCGTTATCGATAAACGGAACTTCCACCTTTTCCAGCCATTGCTTTACCAGGTTGCCACGGGCGCGCTCTCGCCGGGTGAAATTGCCGCGCCGATTCGCGGGGTGCTGCGCAATAACAAAAACGCGCGCGTCCTGCTGGGCGAGGTGAACGGTATCGACGTGAATGCCAAGACCGTGACGTTAACCGATGGAGGCGTCGTGCCATATGACACGCTGATTGTGGCAGCGGGGTCTACCGACAATTACTTCGCCCACCCGGAGTGGTCTAAGCTGGCGCCGGGGCTCAAAGGTGTCGAGAACGCGACTGAGATCCGGCGGCGCATCCTAATTGCATTCGAGAACGCGGAGAGGACTGAGGATCCAGTAGAGCGGAAAGCCTTTCTAACGTTCGTAATCATCGGCGGCGGCGCTACCGGAACAGAAATGTCTGGCGCGATCTCCGAAATCGCGCGCGACATCCTGGTACATGACTTTCGATCGATCGATACGCGGAAAGCGGAGGTCATCATGGTGGAGGGATCGCCAAGGGTGCTCAGTTCGTACCCCGAGGATTTGTCGAAAAGTGCTGAAAATCAACTGCACAAATTAGGGGTCGAAACGCGCTTAAGTACGATGGTCACCGGCATCGATGAGAATGGCGTCTCGATAAAATCCGGCGACAAAACAGACCGCATCGAATCAAAAACAGTGATTTGGGGAGCGGGCGTCAAAGCGTCGCCTCTGGGGAAGATTCTCGGCGAGCAAACCGGGGCGGAGACTGACAAAACAGGCAGGGTTGTTGTGCAACCCGATCTTTCGCTTCGCGGCCATCCCGAAATTCTTGTGATTGGCGATCTCTCGAGCTTCACTCACCAAACTGGCAAGCCGCTGCCGGGCGTTGCGCAGGTTGGCATTCAGATGGGCACCTATGCCGCAAAACTGATTCGCGCGCGTTTAAAGCAGGAGACGATTAAGCCATTCGGTTATTGGGACAAAGGCAACATGGCAACTATAGGGAAAGCTTCCGCTGTGGCTCAGATCGGCAAGCTACACTTTGGCGGCTTAGTGGCTTGGCTACTCTGGCTTTTCGTTCATCTGATGTATCTAGTTGGATTTCAAAACCGCCTCGTGGTGCTGATGGAGTGGTTTTACAACTACATGACGATGAATCGCGGGGCACGTTTGATTACCGGCGATTCCAAAGAAATCATGCCTCATAAGGTCACTTCTTAGCTAGGGAGTCGGCTTGGAAAGACTTGTGCGATTCTCACCAACACAGTTTCATTCGGAAACGAATTTGGTGTTGGTTGTGCAGTGCTTCGGCGCGGGAGTAAACCATGACTATTGAGACGCTAGACGGGCTGTTAGAAGAGCAGCTGAAAGACTTGTATGACGCCGAAAAGCAATTGACGAAGGCGCTGCCGAAGCTGGCGAAAGCGGCAACTGATCAAGGGCTGAAAGACGCGTTTACCGAGCATTTAGAACAAACCAAGGGGCAGGTATCGCGCATCGAACAAGTGTTCGGTCTTCTGGAGAAGAAGGCTAAGTCAAAGCCATGTGCTGCCATGAAAGGCCTTGTGGAAGAGGGCCAGGAAACCATCCAGGAAGACGCGTCGGATGAGATGAAAGACGCGATGCTGATTGCTTCGGCGCAGCGCGCGGAGCATTACGAAATCGCCGCTTACGGAACGGTCCGCACGATTGCCGAGACGATCGGAAATCAGGACGTGGTGGAACTGTTACAACAGACGCTTGACGAAGAGAAACAAACCGACGACAAGCTGACCGAAATTTCGAAGCGCATTCTCAGTTCGGCGAACGAAGAGGACGAGGACGAAGAGTCTGACGAGGATGAGGACGACGAACTAGGCGAAGACGGCGACGAAGACATGGGCGACGACGAAGACATTGATGATGAAGATGAAGACGACGCCGACGATGAAGAAGAGGACGAGGACGAGCCTACGCCTGCTCCCGCCAAGCGAAAAGCTCCGGCCCCGGCAAAGAAGAAGAAGTAGCTGCTAGTACCAAGACCAATTTGAGATCGGGTGCGTGGGCCATGTCTTGTAATCAAAGTGCCACCATTCGCTCTCATTCACGGTAAAACCCTGTTGTTCCATAGAACGGCGGAGTAGATCGCGATTCGCGCGCTGCTCCGCCGTTCCGCCTTGATAAGTCGGATATGAGCGCTCCGTCATTTCGTCATAGTCGCCGGTCATCGGAAGCATACGTTTGGTACGGAGACTGTAAAGGGTTAGATCAACCGCGCAGCCGCGATTATGTTTTGACCCCTTCGCAGGGTCGGCAACAAATTCACGTTTGGCAGGCGCGGTCGCGTCCCAGAAAGCCTTGGTAACAGACCAAGGCCGATAGCCATCAAAAACAAGAAGGCCTATACCCCTCGGGCGAAGTGATTCCTCGGCACGATTCAGAGCCTCAGCAGCCTCGCGCTGCAAATAGGCATGCGCCGTTTTGTAGAAGGGTCGTCCCATAAAATTGTTTGCAGTGGCGTAGCGGATATAGGTTCGCTGCGTTAACTCAACCAAATCGCCGTTGAGCACAACAGTCACAGCCGCAGGGGTGATTTCCACGTGATCGATGCCGTGAATAAAATCAAACCAAGTGGAAATTTGTGCATCAGGATGCGATGGCTTGACATATTGCTCGATGAGCCAATCGACTAATTTTCCCTGAACAACTACGCCGCCGATGGAAGCACGTTCGATGTCAACGCGACCCTTGCCGTTTACCGATTGGATGCGAGCGGTCGCGGAAACTGGGCGTTCACCGCGCAGTAAGTTTTGGACGAACCAGTTTGGCACATCCCCAGAGGCGCGCTGGACTTCAGCGAAATCGATCGAGGCAGTGGCGGTAACCCGGCCGTTTGCAAGCGCGATATGTGGATTGTGCACGCCAGTCGGCACTTGAGTTCGAACCCACTGATTCCACTCCGCTGCGGGCATAACGACGTTGGTTCCAGGCCGCAACTTCTCCGTTTCGATCTGAGACATTTTCAATTCAAGCGGCCCGGGAGCAATAATCAGAAGCATCGCGACCGCTTGTTTGCGACCCCGGAATGCCTCCGCCAAGCCCTTCCATTTCCGAACCAGCAGTTCGGCAAGGTTGAGAAAGATCGCAAGAGCCAGCAAGCCGGGCCACAGCTGGAGAGACGAAGGAACAAATCTTCCGTTCGCGTTGAAGATGGTTCCGGGGTCCGCGACGGTAGAGTGGAAAGCGCCACCAGTCGATTGAGCAATCTGCTTCAACAGCAGCGTGTTCGCACCGTATTCGCGCAATTCTTCTTCTTCGCGGTAGAATCCCGTTTCGGGAAACGCGCGGGAGTCAATCGCGGGACGAATGCGGAATAAGCCTTGATTGGCACCAATCGAAACGACAGCGCGGTAGGTGCCCGGCGCCAGTTTCGAAACTTTCATAGGCTTCGCAAACTTGTTCGGTCCCATGGCGAACAGATCGGGCGTCTTGGCCGGCTCAGGAACATTGCGACCCAGATGATAGTTGACAATCAGTTCGCCTGACGCTACATCGTAGGATGCAAGCGCTTCAGTGGGAGTGGCATGGGGAAGCAAATCGCGGAATACATTCGCCCAGAATTTATCGAATCCAGGCCAATCGACCCAATTTGCGGCCCAACGGCTTTTGGCGTCGGACGTAAAGACGGCAGAACGTCCTAACCCGTATTGCCACCGCGAAAATAGCGGATCGAATTTACCCTGATTGATGACATCAATCTGAAGCAGTTCGGCGGCGCTCGGCTTATTTTCGAAACGAACATATCCCTGCAGCGCGGGAGCGGCATCCATTCCCACGCCTTCCAGCAATTCCGCTTTGAGCAGTACCTTGGCATGAATTGCCTTTTCGACGGCAGTTGTTCCGGTGTGCTCCTGCACGTCCTTCAGCAGAATTTGTTCAAGGCCAGTGGGGTCGTTGAGAAAGTACGACTTGCCTTTCGAAAACGAAGCGATTTTCTCAAGGTAAGCGCGGTTCACATCCTGCCCCAAGCCCACGGTGGAAATGGTCACCTTGTTGTTTGAGGCCTCCCGCGAAAGCGACATGGAGTCGCCTTCTTCCGATATGCCGTCCGTAAGCAGGACGATGTGCTTATAGACGGCTTGTACGGCGGAAACTTTGTGATATGCCTCAGAAAGCGCGGGCGCGATTTGAGTTCCTCCATCGGGCGTGATGCCGCCAATCAGGCGCTTAATCAGAGTCCGGTCTTCCGCTTTGCGGATTGGAACAGCCCATTGAAACGAATTGTCGAAGATAAGCACGCCGACGGAATCGATGGGACGGAGATTTTCGACCACCCCGATGGACGCAGACCGGGCCAACTCCATCTTTTTGCCTTCCATGGAAGACGACTTATCGATAATTAAAACGACGCAGGTTCCATCAGGCGAACGCGGCGGCGCCAGTTTCGCGGGGAAAGCACGCTCGAGCGGGTCTTCGGGAGTGCCCGGCTTCTTCTCTACGTACTGATTTTTTTCTCCAGCGATCCAAAGCAATCCCCCGCCCTGCTGCTCGAATTGCTCGATGCGCGTCTTGTCTGCGGCAGGAATTGCGTCCATATCCCAGTTGTTGAACACAAGGAGCTGGAACTCCTCAAGTTTCAGCGGTAGGGCTTGGGCGTTTAAAACCCAATCGAACTGGTTGGCTGAAAGTGCGTGTGTAAGGTGGTCTTCGGAACCGGCCGGGTCTTGCGAAAGCAGAAGAACTTTGGGGCGGCGAACATTCACCGCCTGCTCGAAACGAGCGTCCCCGAGCGAAGCAGTATGGAGCACACCAGCGACATCGACCGCTCCTGCTGCAGAAATGCTGGACCGGACCCGCAAGCGGTTCTCACCGGCCTGCAATTCCACATTGCTTACACCCAGCTTTTTTCCTTCCGCCGAGATTTCAATGGTGGCAGGAGTGGCGGATGGCGAACTTACTGTGAGGTCAATGGGAAAGTGCTCACCGGAAAACACTTCAGAAGGAAACGAAACCGCTTCGGCACGAAGACTCGGCTTTGGCCGACCCGCCATTGCGAAAGTATCAATCGGGATGCCGAGTTGCTGCGCTTGCCAAGTGGCGCGCGTGACGGTGCCCGCGTTTTCATGTCCGTCAGAGACAAGAGCCAGGCGATGCACTTCGCCCGATGGCAACTGCGCGACGGCGTCACGGATCGCGCTTTCAAGGTCGGTAGCCCGCGAAGTTTCGCCCGCTGAAGCCACGAGGTTCCATCGGCCTGAGGATCGGTTCGCTACCGCAGGATTGCGCGCAAACGAAATTACCCGAAGCGAGTTCGATCCTTTCTCTTTTTCCAGCGAATTGAGAAGCGCGTTGGCATTCTTCAAGTCTTGAGCGGAAGTGCTTGCGCTGGTGTCGATTAGTGCGGCTACGGCGACCTTGGTGCCATTGAAATTCAACTGCGGTTCCGCAAGCGCGGCTGCTATTGCGAAAAAAGCGAGAGCCTTAAGAAGCAGGTTGCGCTTGTTGGGGGTGCCCCGCCATAGGAAAGCTGCCCACGCGAGAGGAATTGCTGTAAGGAGTAGAAGGAAGGGATGCAGGACGGTCATGCAGCCCTTCTAAAACCGGACGCGGATGAGGGAGAGATGCGCTTTGTGACGCGGCCCCAACGAAGCCATTCAAACAGCAGCAGTGCTGCGGCAGCAATTGCCAAAGCCTGCCATAAGTCATGGGAAGAAGCCGAATCGCGGAAGGTTGGTAAACCGGTGTGCGCGCTCTCCGGGACTGCCCATTTGGAATCGGCCAGTTCGGGCAGGCTCAAGGAATAGATGCTCTCGCGGTCTCCTGTGAGTACACGAACGGTTCCCGGGGTTCCGGAGAAAAAGTGGACCGATTCTCCCTGAATCGTGAAGGGAATCGCGGAACCATCCGGGCGAAGAACGCGAATCGACGAAGGGTCTGTTCCGGCGGCGACTGAAATGTTAACGGTTCCTACCGGCTGCGTGTTGATTTGCTTTTCAACGAACGTATCGGGATCCATCCAGCGAAGAATGTTGGCAAATAGAATGGGCGCGGCCAATTCGTACCGAATCGCGGAGGGTTGAAAGCCGATGGCAACCATCTTGGGACTGGCGGGGCGGCCAACGATCACCGGGCCTTGCTCTACTTCAGAGACCTTTAGGTCACCGGGCGCGGTGTTGAATACCGACGAGGAGGGCAGATGAACATCGCGGGTACGGAGACCTGCGCCAAGGGCGTTATCGGTGAGCCAACGAAGCTGTGGTTGATTTGCGGCGCGGCTGCGAACCGGAATGGGAGAGCCTTCCGCCGGCGGATCGATCCAGATACTGGCGGCGGAAGGACGTGTGGAAGGATGAAAACGATCGAGAATCACTATGCCCTTGTCGGTAGCAACGTATTGCGCGGTCGGCTTATATACCGGCACAATCTGTCCATCGGCGGCAAGCATAGGCTTGAGCAACTCGGGATGATCGGAATACACGGTGACCGTGAGCGGTTCCTGCGCAGGAAGTTCCACTTGAGCGCGGTTATCATCCGGAAAGGCGTCATTCGGCAGCAAACGAAGTTTCAGGATTCCTGCCGCGCGCGTCCGGTAGCTAAACGTCACCTCGCGTTCTGAATTCGCGGGGATAACAACTCGCTCCGCGCCGGCCGGCGAGTTGGCAACAGCGGCCGACACAACAGCTTCCCGCTCATGCGGACCGTAATTTTTGATGGACACCAGAATATTCCACACACCGCGATCCGTTTCGGAGCGACGCAGACCGACTTTACGAAGACCGAGATTCTCACTTGTTCCGCCAACAGTAAGGACACGCAGGTTGGGAGTTTTGACAGGGAGGGCGTCGGAGATGTTTGAACGTCCAGAGCCGATGAAGACGATCTCGCCTAGTCCGCGAGCATTGGCTTGCGCGGTCCGGGCAACGGCCAGCGCCTGTTCAATATTTAATGAGCCGGCGGCAGGCTGCGATTGCGCGATGGCGCTTTCAAGCTTACGGCGATCGGACTCAAACGGCGTAACCGGAGTGGCGAGCGCATCCGCACGGATGATCATGACTTCGTCATTCGATGGGATCGCGCGAAGGTATGCTCGTGCTCGAGTTCGGGCAGCATCCATCAAAGTTTGACCGGCTCCACGTGCGCCGAGCTGCCTGGAACCCATCCAGGCCGATGTTTCGAGGATGAGGACGTGCCGTCTTGCAGCCGCAGCCTCCGTGCCCACTCGAAGCTGCGACATCGCAAGCAGAAGCAGCAGCATGGCAAGGAGTTGGAGAAGCAGAGAGATCGGCTGTTGAATATGTTTACGGCGTTGGACGGCAGTAGGCTGCTCGGCAGCGGTCCAGAACCGGAGTGTGGAAACAACTACGCGACGACGAGAACGATCGAGCAAATAGAGAGCAATGGATACCGCCGATACGGCGCCGAAGAGAACAAGAAACTGTCCCAGGCCCAGATTTGCCAGGAACACGCTAAGCCACGCCTCGCGCGCGAATCAGCGAGCCGAAAACGATATCGTCTAAAGGCATTTCTGTTGACACGCCGACGTACTTACCGTTATTTCGATTCGCCAGGTGCTCGATGCGTTCCGTGAACCGGTCAAAGGCTTCGGTGTAGTTGCGGCGGGCGGCATCGTCAAATTGTAACTTCACCGTGTTTCCGGTTTCACCGTCTTCCAATTCGAGTTCGCCGGACCATGGCGGGACTCGGTCCTGAACGGTCCAGAGCTGAATCATAAAAAGCTCATGGCCGAAGTCACCTAAATATTGGACGGCGCGTTCGCAATCGGATTCGTCAAGAAAATCAGAGATTACGATGAGCAAGCCACGCTGGCCGAACGTGGAGATAAACTCACGAACGACAGCCGCAAAATCCGTACGGCCGGAAGCTTTGAGCGATTCAAAATAGCGGAGAGATTTCGAGAACTGATGACGTCCGCCGCCGGTACGCTTCCCTTCCCCCAGATGAGACGAAAAAGGGTGGATGGAAATCATGTCATGGCGGACAAGACCGACATAGGCTAAAGAGGCGGCAAGCTGACGGGCATAAAAGAATTTCGAGCCGTCGCCCGCGGCCATGGATGCGCTTGTATCTAGCAGGAGGCGGATCGGGACTCGCGGCTCAATCTGAAACATCTTGAGGAACATTTTGTCGAGCCGCATATAGGCTCGCCAATTTACCGCGCGGAGGTCATCGCCGTGATAGAACTGGCGATGATCTAGAAATTCCTGCCCGCCGCCTGAAAATCGTGAAGAATTATGGCCGCCGACCAGCCCGGGAAAGGACCGCTGCCAACGAATAGTAAGACGTTCGAGTTTTTCGAGGAACAGCCGATCCAGCAGCGGAGCCGCTTCCATGGTTCATCTTATCGTGAGTGCGCGCCGATCGTTCAGCGGCGCGCTTCCCGGCGCAATGCTATTCCGTCCAGTAGCTTACCAGCAACCCCTCGTTGGCGACATCGGCATCTATGAAAAGCTGGGCGAGGCTGATTTGATCGGTGCCCTCTGGCGCGACGATTTCATAGTTATCGGTTGCGGCAAATACGCGAGAGACTCCCGCGAGGGTAGCCTTAGCCATTCCGGACAAACCGAAATAGGTTTTACCGGTATTGGCTGGCGCGGTTTGCAGAACTACACGAGCCACTAGCTTAGTTCGATCAGTGGTGAGCGCCACGGGTGTACCCGGTGTGGGAACAGTTACGCGGCCTAATGAAGTTAGAGTCATTCGGTCTCCTGGCTTCAGTGTGCGGGCGGTACTGTGGCGCTACGTCTGGGTTACCGCTAAGTTGCGGTGGTTGTTACGAAAACTTTGTCCCGGCGCTTGTGAATGAGAGGAGCGAATCAGGCCGCGTGTACAAGCGCCCAATTCACCTCAGTAGCGACCAGATTCTGGAGCATCGCCAGAATTGCATCCCCACCCCCTGGGGCATGCGAGAAAACAGCATCAAAGGCCGCTGTTGCTTGTGGCTGGCTTTGATTTGCGTAATCACCGGCGAACGCCATCGACCATTCCGGGAACTGTCTTTCCCGTATGGGGCCAATCTGGACGACTGTGACATCGCTGTGCCGTGCATCACGCTGAATCACTTCAAACACTCTCTCAATAGCGGGAAGATCGCCTTCCAAAACCTGCGCGAAGCTTCCGGCGCTATAAATCAAAGCGCCTGTGATACCAGCGCGCTCATTGTTTGTTCGGGATTTTGTCAGAATGCCCTGCAGTTCCCGCACTTTCGTATCCTGATTTCCTCGAATCAGATTACGGCTACAGTAAACGATCCTGTAAAGTTTGGTGTCCATTGTTTTCGTTCCGTTTTTTTTAGAAAAAGTTTGAGATTACGTCTTTCAATTGATCGGCAGGAAGCGGCTTTCCGAATAGGTAGCCTTGCACGGAACCGCACCCGTCTTTTTGTAAGCGGACCAGTTGCTCAGCAGTTTCCACGCCTTCTGCCAAAGTACATACGCCCAGGCTTTGACCAAGCGCTGTGATGGCGCGGACGATCGCCCGTTGTTTCAAATCATCGCCCTGAAAACCGGCCAGGGATTTATCGATTTTGATCTTGTCGAAGGGGAAACGCGCCAATTGACTCAGGGACGCATAACCCGTGCCAAAATCATCCATCGCAATACGGACTTTCATCCCTCTCAGCTCATTCAGGGTTTTCAAGACCACCTCGTCATTTCTCAACAGAATGCCTTCGGTAATCTCGATTTCCAGGCGTTCACCGGGAAGGCCCGTAATCTCAAGCGCCTGTCGTACGCTGTCTGCGAAATTGCCGGCATCAAACTGAAGCGGTGAGGCGTTTACCGCCACTGTAATCTCGGCCGGCCATTTCGTGGCTTCCCGGCAAGCGGTGCGCAGCACCCAATCGCCAATGGAAACAATCATTCCAATCTCTTCGGCTAAGGGTAAAAACAAGGCGGGAGGAATCAGGCCTCGCTCCGGATGCTTCCAGCGAACCAAAGCCTCAAAGCCGACCAAACGGCCCGGGGGACTATCCACCTGCGGTTGATAATGAAGCTCGAATTGGCGCAAAGCGAGCGCCCTACGAAGTTCCAGTTCATGGGCTCTTCGTTCCATGGCACGCTTTTCCATGCTCACGTCGAAAAACTGGAACATCGCCCTACCCGATCCTTTGCTGTGATAGAGCGCGAGGTCGGCACTTCGTAAAAGAGCTTTGCAATCGGTCCCATCCTGCGGAGACTGCGCGATCCCGATGCTGATGCCGACATTCACTAACTGGCCTTCAATCATGTAGGTGCGTTGCACCAAGTCAAGAATCCGTTGGCCAACTCTGGAAGGCTCGTCCCGGCTTGACGACGGATTGAGCAGCACTGCAAACTCGTCTCCGCCGAACCTGGCCACGGTATCGGTTGCCCGGACCGCGGATTGCAGCCGCTGTGCCGCCAGTTTGAGCAAAGCATCACCGGCGGCATGGCCCAAAGTGTCATTCACCGCCTTAAAACGATCCAGGTCCATCAGCATGAGAGCGATACCGGGCGGTTCGGACTTCGCGAAGACCTGCGCCACGGCGTCCTCAAATGCATCCCGGCTTGCGATACCGGTTAACGTATCGTTTTCTTGAACTTTCGGCTGGGCGACTGTAGTTTGTACATCGGCCTGAAGCCCTGCTTCAAAGGTTGCAGCGAATTCACTTGTTCCGAGCGACCGAACGGCGAGGGTCAAATTGTGGCGTTTATCCCGCATTTGCAGTGTAGAGACGAAATTTTCCATTTCTCGTCCGTCACGGGTGTCACAGATTTGCTTCATCGCCTTCGCGACAGAATCGGGAAGAAGCGTAGAGGATTGCAGCAGTGTCTGAACAGTTTGTCCATGGAACGTGCCGCCGTCTAGATTGAGGCACCGACAGACAGATTGAGTGGCGTGTAGCAGATTTAAATCGGTGTCAAAGATAAGTACACCGGATCTTGGATTATCCAGCGCACGTAAGAGTGTGGCACGGGATGGTTGCTGCTGCGAGAGATGGTCGGCGGAAAGCAGCGGAACGGGAGACTGTGGCTGGGTCACGTTTTAGGTCCGAAACATGAGTGTTTCCCGGCCCCGAATTTCTCCAGGTACGGCTCCCAAGCTAGCTGCTAATCCTGAGAATCTCGGGTTTTCTGGCCATTATCCCGGGATTTCTCAGGTTTTCCTGGGTTATTCCCGGGTTTGGCAGAGCCAAATTTCCAACAAAATCTGGCACTTCTCAGGGTCGTTTCGCATTTTTTACTACCCGGGCACGAAGAGCATGAATTTTGCTCCTGACTTTATTGTGGGACTGAGTTTTTGAATCATGCCGGGTAAGCGCGAACAGGCGATGAAAACAGAGGAAAAGATTTCCAAGTAAAGCTGTGACTGTAAGTCATAAGCTAACCCACCCTTCCGCAGTTCAGCGATTTGACGCTCTAACGATCTGACGTTCTCCGACGCGATGAGTGAATCAGGCCAACTTAGCCCAAACACCTGGCACGCCGCTCACTCGGCAGAAGAATAGATTGCCATTCGCATCGACAAATAATTCACCAGCTTTATGGCTGCCGGCAACGGGGTGCCCTGTGGTAGCTGCTGGTGTGAGATGCAGTTGGGCAAACGCGCTGGTAAACTCGCCGCCGTATCCGGATTGACTTGTTCCCGAAACGCCTGCGCCCTGACCAAGATTGACGCCTAAGACACCGCTATCGGCGGCGCTGCTGGATTGGCCTTGCACGCCGTCCGCTCTACTTCCGCCATGTCCAAAAACGCCCACAGGTCCCGGAGGGGCAGTATTCGGAGCCCCGAAGCCGATTCCTCTGATACCTTGGCCATTCGGTGCACCGCCCACGCCGAAGGCACCTGTACCACTGCTTTTGCCTCCAAAGCCAGCGACTCCGGAAAAGCTTCCGCTGCCGGTGCCCTCCACGCCGTCTCCATTCGGCGAGACAGACTTACCGATGATTGCCGCTGGGCTATTGGCGCCACCCTGGCCGAACACACCCGGTCCGCTATCGCCTCCAACACCCGAAATGCCGGAAAAGCTTCCGCTGCCCTTGCCCTCGACGCCGTTCGCGTTTCCCGATCCCGCTTGACCGATCACTCCCGGGCTTTGGGCACCGCCTTGACCATAGACACCTGCGGCGGTAGCAGGTGACGTGTTGGGTCCGCCGCCACCGATACCCCTTACACCAGCGGCCCCAACAAACTGCCCCGCAGCCGCTCCTCCCGCGCCAAAAACGCCAGTACCGGCAGCACTGTTGTTATCGACATCCGCAGCCGCGCCGAAGCCTGCGACGCCGGAAAACGATCCGTTCCCGTGACCCTCAACGCCGTTTGCAGTTTGTGCTCCGGCTTGTCCAACTACACCGGCGCTTTGAAAACCACCTTGGCCGTAAACACCAACGGCGTTCGGTGGAGAGGTATTCGGGCCACCTCCCCCGATTCCTCGCACGCCCGGAGACCCTGTAGGAAAGATCTGATTGGGAATGAGCCCACCCTGACCGAACACTCCGGTGCCTTGACCGTCTCCGCCAAATCCCGCGACGCCGGAGAAAAAACCGTTAGCATGACCCTCTACTCCGTTAGCGTCTCCCGGTCCGGCCTGACCGATCACGCCTGCCGCTCCCGCATCTCTACCGGTCCCTTTCACACCAAATTGTTTGCCGGTGATATCCGCACCGCGATCAATATTCGTTCCATCTGTCTGAAATCCGATGATGGTCGGACCGAGTGCCGTAAATTGGTTATCTGATGACATTTTCGTTGTTTCCTTGTTTGATTTGAGAGCGCTCCTATTTCATCGGAATCGAATTGAGCGTCTCTGAATCCAGTAGCGCGGAATGGTTGAGAACTCCGCCATAATGCCCGAATTGAGTTTAGTGAGTATTGTCTTCGTGAGATCGATGAGGAAGTTCACAAGCATATGCCTGACTATGAGCGAGAACTTGAAGTTCTACGAGTTCTTGGCAAGTGGCAGTTTGAGCGCTCGGAATTTGAAGCTTCCTACGAGACCTAGGCCGCCAAGAATCACAACCATCCTCCGTCTGAGGTTTTAGAAAAGTTGTATAACTTCTCATTTACAGGCTTCTATCGTGC
>JAVHMZ010525841.1:0-14810 GCA_034782995.1 Amazona versicolor
TTCATTGGTGTGTTCGCCTTTGGTGGTCTATGGGGTTGTTTTTGACTTTGAAAACAACTCCCGAGCCCATCGGCGGGAAGATCGGGGAGGCAAGGGCAACGGTCGGAGAGCCGGAGGGGGATCACCCACCCTGGAGCGAAGCGCAAGGGCGGAGCGTAGCGGAGGGCTGCACAAGCGAAGCGCGGAAGCCTGGGGATACCGGCTCGGAATGCCTTGACCGCGCCAGGGGCTGGACCCTTAGCGTTTTTTGGTTTTAGGTTGGGGCGTTGCGGGGTGTCCCCGCTCGAAGGGGAAGCGAAAGACTGGTTTGGCGGCTAGAGCGCGGGGAAGGCGTTCCCCGCTTTATTGGAGAGTGGAATTTATTGTGAGTCCCTCAGACACTCTGCCGGGTGTTGAGAATGCGTATACTGTTTGATGCATACGATTTGTGCCTTTGTGCTACGTTCATGAAAAACCTGCCTTGGGTTTTGTTTGTATTTTCGCTGCCATGCAGTCAGTTATCAGCGCACGATCTCTATATCCTCCCGAACGCTTTTGTTCTTGCTCCTAAATCACACCTGTTGGTGGCACTCCACAATGGCGATGCATTTCCGGACAGTGAAGGTGCGCCAGTGATAGCTCGCTTGCGAAACGCTCAGTTGCGATCGAGTAGCGGTTCGGCCTCAATCGATGGTCTACACGAGGAAGGAAAACGCGTTATTGGTACAGTGCGGCTTCCATCTCAATCCGGTATTTCGATTCTTTCAGTCGCGACGGTTCCGAACTTCATCGCGCTCGCCCCAGACAAGTTCCTTGAATACCTCAAAGAGGAAGGTCTGACGCACGTCATCAACTGGCGTGCGGAGCATGGAGAAACCGACAAGCCGAGCCGGGAACGCTATTCCAAGTTTGCGAAAGCACTTTTACTCTCTGGGAATCCGAACGACTTCTACAAGCACGCAGTCGGTTTTCCAATCGAGATCATCCCAGATGCAAATCCCTACACACTCCATCCAGGTCACAACTTGCCGGTACGTGTCGTCGTTCGGGGCAAACCTGCGGCACACCTTCAACTCGAAGCTGCATGGGCCGCAGACGGAAAGAACAAAACGACCATTGTCGGTCGCACAGATGCGGATGGCGGTATCCGTGTTCCCATTGCCGCAGCCGGAAAGTGGCGCCTTCACACACTCCTGATGGAGCGCTGTTCAGAACCCGCAACCGCTGATTGGGAGAGTCTCTGGGCCAGCCTGACATTCGAAATTCGGTGAATCCGATCCTCAAGGAGTTCTCTTGTTTTATAGCCGTGTAGCCATTTTCTCTTTCGCAATTCTGAATGCATTCTCGATCGTCGCCACTGCCCAATCTTCAACGGCGGCTTTAACGGGCGCTGTGGTCGACCCGCAGGGGGCAGCTATTCCGGCGGCGAGGGTCACTCTAACGGATATCGCCAGGAGCTTGCATCGCCAAGCTGAAACAAACGCGGATGGCGATTTCATCTTCACGCAAATGCCGCCGAGTACATATTCCGTTCAGGTCGAACATGCCGGTTTTGCCACAACAGAAATTCCGCTGCTCACTTTGAACGTGAATGATCGAAGCGCGATACGGATTGAGCTGCGGGTCGCTCAGCGCCAGGAGGCGGTGGTTGTGAATGCTCCATTGGTTAGTGAATCGCCTGCTGTCGGAACTGTCGTTACGCAGCAGTTCATCGAAAACCAGCCGCTGAACGGTCGGAGCTTTCAAACTTTGGTCGAACTTTCTCCGGGCGTCGTTCTAACCCCTGCGACTCTTCCGACCGCTGGCCAGTTTAGCGTGGATGGACAACGCACCAGCACCAACTATTTCACAGTGGACGGCGTTAGTGGAAATTTCGGATCTACTGCCTCTGTCACGCTTTATGAAAGTGCCGGCGGAAGCATTCCATCCTACTCCGCGCTTGGAACAACGACCAGCTTGGCATCCGTCGATGCCGTTCAGGAATTCAGCATCCAAACATCCACGTACGCACCCGAGTTCGGCCGGCAACCGGGCGGGCAAGTCTCCATCGTCACGCGTTCGGGAACGAACACGTTTCACGGGAGCGCTTACGATTACTTGCGAAACAGCGTGCTCGACGCAACCAACTTTTTCGCAAACGCGAACGGTTTAAAGAAGCCCGCGGAGCGGCAAAACGATTTTGGAGTTACCCTTGGTGGCCCGCTATCTGTTCCTCGTATTTACAGCGGCAAGAACCGCACGTTCTATTTCTTCTCTTACGAAGGTGTTCGTGTCAGTCAGCCGACGGTTACTTCTCCGCTGCAAGTTCCTTCCCTCGCGGCGCGGCAGAATGCGAGTGGCGTGTTGAAAGACATCCTTAACGCGTTCCCCCTTCCCACAGGACCGGCGCTCTCTACCGATCCCACCACTGCTCCCTATATTGGTAGCTTCTCCAATCCCCAGACCTTGAATGCTACGAGCATTCGCGTTGACCACTCTTTCAGCGAGCGATTTACCATTTTCGGTCGCTACAATCATGCTCCGTCCGAGGACAAGCAACGCGCCAGATTCTGCGCCGCGAGTTGCGTCGCCGACCTGACCTACGGTATCGATACGGTAACTGTTGGTGCGGATATGTTGTTCACTCCGCGCCTCCACAACGACGCTAGAGTCAATTTCAGCCGATCTCGCGCGGAACAGTTCTATTACATCGACACCTTTGGCGGTGCGATCGTTCCTCCCGCTTCAAGCCTATATCCATCGTTCACCACCCGTAACAATGGATACATCTACATTGAACTGAACGCCGCAGGCTCGAACACAATCAGCGACGGTCTCTTTTCAGATAACCGCCAACGGCAGTGGAACGCCGTTGATACGGTCTCCTACAATAAGGGCGGTCACTCGCTCAAGTTTGGATTCGACTATCGCAGGCTGAATCCGGTTTCGAATTCCGGCAACTACAAGCGATCGTTTCTCCCGGACAACATCGCGGACCTCGTGAACAACGTTCCGACAGCGGCTACTATCGTCGCGCCGCAGTTCGTACTCCGGCCCGTTTACAACAATTACTCAGCGTTTTCACAGGACACGTGGCGAGTGTCGAAGCGGCTCACACTGACCTATGGTGTTCGATATGAGGTAAACCCGTCGCCTTCGGAGGAAAACGGGCATCTGCCGCCGGTGGTCCAGAACCTCTCGAACCCGAGTGGGTTTGCTCTTGCACCGGCCGGGACGCGTCTCTACAAAACGACGTATAGCAACTTCGCGCCGCGCGTTGGACTCGCTTACCAACCATTTGAAAAGGGGAGAACTGTAATTCGAGGGGGCTTCGGATCGTTCTACGATCTCGGATACGATTTTACCGGCAGCGCATTGAGCACTGGAATCTATCCATTTGCGAACACACTGAGCTTATCCGCCGTCACGTTCACGTCGCCTTCTTTTGCCGTTCAGCCGCCGCCTGTAAGCGCTAATCCTCCGTATCCAAGAGTGTTCGCATACTCTGACGATTTCAAATTGCCTTACACTCTCGAATACAATTTCGCTGTCGAACAGGGGTTTGGAAACAACGACAGTTTTACCGCTTCCTACGTTGGAGCTTCTGGGCACCGGCTCGGACGCGTGGAAAGCCTCCGGAGAGCAAGTGCCAACTTCCCCAGAGTCGATATCGTTCGCGATGACGGGAAATCGAATTACAACGCGCTCCAGCTCCAATACAAGCACCGGTTTTCTCGAAGCTTGCAGGCTCTCGCCTCGTATGCGTTCGGAAAATCGCTGGACACTGTTTCGGAAGAGTCGATCAACAACTTTCAGGCGCCGGCTTCGAAATATAGCCCTAACCAGGATCGCGGCCCATCCAGCTTTGATATCCGAAACACTTTTACAGGAGCACTCAGTTATGATCTGCCCTCGCCCAGCGCTCGTGTTGCCCACACAATCGTTAGCGGATTTGCGCTGGATACATTTCTTCGTTCGCGGTCGGCGACTCCCCTTAATATCCTGACCGGACGAGACTCGCTTGGTTTAGGCTACACGACAGTCACTCGCCCCGACTTGAATTCAGGAGTGCCACTCTACATCACGGACCCGAACGCGGCAGGGGGACAACGGATCAACCCGGCCGCCTTCGACGGAGCTACGCCAGTAGCCGCTCTTCGCCAGGGAACGCTCGGCAGGAATGTTTTGCGCGGCTTCGGGGCGACCCAACTAGACCTTTCTCTTCGGCGGCAGTTTCGACTAACGGAGCATGTGAACTTGCAAGCGAAAGCGGACGCATTTAACCTGCTGAATCATCCGAATTTCGCCAGTCCGATCGCTGTTCTCACTGACCCGAATTTTGGGCGCTCAACTCAGATGCTCGGGACCGGACTAGGCGGTCTTAGCGCCCTTTACCAGGTGGGTGGCCCACGATCCGTTCAACTCGCGCTGAAATTGATATTTTGATGCAAGAGGAGAACCTCTGAAATGAAACGCGCATCCCACATCGGCGTTGCTTTTCTTGCGGCATTCGGAGTCGTTTACGGGCAGCATGGCAGCTCTCCCGCTTCAACCTCGGCAGAAGTTAAGCTAGAGCGCGTCGCGGCGATTCACGGCGCCGCTGGCGTGTTTGCGGTTGCAGGCTACCGCATGGGAGAACGCGCTCTCCAGGAATTAGGCGTGAATCGTGGGAGTTTTTCGCTGGACGTTACCCATCGAACTCCAATGGAAGTGCAGTACAGCTGCATTGCCGACGGGTGGCAGGCAGCTACCGGCGTCAGCGCTGGAAAGCTCAATCTTCATATCGCGGAGACCATACCGGAAAAGACCGAAACGATCATCACGAACAAAACGACCGGTCAAGCGTTGGTCTTCCGACTGAAGAAGGACTTTCTCGATAAATATTTGAATGTTCCGGAAGACAAACAGAAAGCTGCCGGCCGCGAGGTTGTAAGCCTTCCAGATGACCAGATTTTCATTCTGTCGAAATTACCCCAATAGTCCATGGCTGGTGCAAACAAGTTGAATGAACTCCGATAACCATCAGCAGCTAGGCCTGTTTCATGAGTTGCGGTTGTATGTCGTCCAGCCGTTTAACGCGATAGACAAAGATGGACACAATCCAACTCACAACAAAAAGCCCGATGATGAAGTAGCCGATGGCGGCAAAGTTTCGATTCAGTAGTTCGACGCAATCCCAAAGGCCGCCCCGAAACGAGAAGCGATCGGCTATCAGGCCCAAGACTTCCAGTCCGCCTACAAAGAAAGCCACCGCAACCGAAACACCCGTAATAACCAGGTTGTAGTACAGTTTTCTGACGGGCTTCTGAAAGGCCCAGCCGTAAGCGCCGACCATCAAAAGGTTATCGATCGTGTCGATGAGAGACATGCCAGCAGCGAACAGAACGGGAAACAGCAGTACGTACCAAAATGGCAATCCCTTAGACGCTTCGTTAGCGGCGATACTCAGCAAAGCAATCTCGGTGGCGGTGTCGAACCCCAGTCCGAAAAGAAAGCCAAGCGGATACATGTGCCAGCTACTTGTAATCAAGCGAAACAAAGGCCTAACGATGCGGGGCAAAATTCCGCGACTGGCGAGAATTAGGGTAAGGTCTTCGTCGTTGTAGGGTTGCCCAGCGCGCACGCATTTGAAGCTGCTATAAACCGAGCGGAGCACAAAGAGGTTGATAAAGGCGATTGTAAAGAGGAACAGAATCGACACGATTGTTCCTACAAGCCCGCCTACATCCTTCCATCCCGACAACCGCGCGCTGAGGGCGCTAGCGGTTGTGGCAATAACCATGGATCCAACCAAAACCACGGTGGAATGTCCAAGAGAAAACATAAGGCCGACCGTAACGGGCTTTTTATTCTCCTGCATCAGCTTCCTGGTTACGTTGTCGATCGCGGCGATATGATCTGCATCTACTGCATGCCGGAGTCCCAGACTGTAGGCGAGAAAGGCCGTTCCCAGTAGAGCGGGAAAGCCGCGAAACGACAAAGCCGCGATAATCCAGACCGCAACGTTAAACGAAAGCAGAAGGGAGCAGATTGCGGCGAGTCTAGCCTTGAATCCACCGGAGAGCATTTTCGGACATTCTTAACAAAATTTACAAGCCGCCTTGTCATCCTGTATTCTAGACTGAAGTATCACGATTGTGACGATTGTATGCGCCGCTGGTGAGGAAATAATTGGCGCATTCGCCGTCGAGGCACATGTCAAATAGCCAACGCTTCACACTTTTTTGTTTTTTGTCCACTGGTGTTTCTTTTGCGCAAGGACTTGTAACGGGTCTGATTCAGTCCAATCAACATCAGCCACTTCCTGGAATTGAGGTACGGCTCGCAGGGTTGCAGAATACAACCCGGACCGATGATTCCGGTCGCTTTCGGTTACAGGACGCGCCTTTGGGCCGAGCGGTTCTTGTAGTCAACGGTTCAGGCTACGTCCCTCAGCAACGCGCGATCGAGATTACCGGTGGTCCAAATGCGGAACAGAATTTCGAGCTTGCGTTCCTCGCCGCATCGGTGGACGTCACGGAAAACTTGCGTGAATACCACTTGGAGGAAACTTCACTCGCGACGCGCACGAATGACAGGATCGCAGACTTACCGCTCTCCGTCCAGGTATACCCCAATCAATTGATCGAAGATCGGGCCATCTTGGAAGGAAACGATCTGTTTCGAAACGTCAGCGGCATCAATCAATCCACGTACAGCGCCATGGTGTTCCGAGGCTTCACGCAACGCGAGATTCTATACAACGGATCGCGGGGAAATCCTTTCGGATCGCTGGATGGCGACGTAAATAATTCCGGTTTCAGCACCAGTCAGATTCGCCTCACCAATATTCAGCGCGTGGAAGTGATGAAAGGACCGGCATCGGCGGTCTATGGGTCGGGGGAAGCGGGCGGTCTGGTCAACTATGTCACAAAGCAACCGAAGGAAACGCTGGATGGGGAGTTGCAGGTGCGGTTTGGCAGCTATGACCAGAAGTTCGCCAGCGGGGACTTCAGCGGGCCTTTAGGAAAGCACTTGCTTCTGCGCGGCGCTTTTTACTTCGAGGATCGCGATCTGTTCCGAAACGACGCCGGAGCAAAAAACGAAGATAGCGTTGCCAACCTGGTGTACAAGGTCAATGACCGGCACCGGTTTGGCTTGGAAGCGGAATACATCAACCAATATTTAAGCGGCCAAAGATTGCGTGGGGTACCCGTGAATGCGGCGGGCAATTTTCTGACGGCTATTCAATGGTCCGCGAATGAACCTTCAGATCGCATCAAGCTGATTGGGCGTGTTCTGCAGGCGCGGGGAGATCACAATTTCAAATCGGGTTGGGCGTTGAACTACATCTTCCGGTATTTGAAATACGAGAATTCCGATAAATATCATGAGCCACGTGGAATCAACGCGGCAACCGCAACTGGCCAGACAATGCGGCGCGAGTATCGGAACTACTTCCGCTCTAACGACGACTGGGCATTCGATGCAACCGCCAGCCGAACCCTGAAGACTGGCCCACTGACACAAACCATCGCCTTCGGGTTCGAGCAGTTCAATCAGGATTTTCTTTTTAGCGCGGCTAGTGCTCCTACTGTTCCCCCCATTGACCTGTTCCACCCCGTATACGGTGCAACCAACCCGAGCACCTATATCCTGAACCCAGCAGTCGTTTCAACCGCAACCCCAAAGCGGTCCGGGTATTACGGTCAAGACGAAATTCAGATCACTCGGTATGTCCACGTTCTGCTGAGCGGCAGAGTGGATCATTACGACGATAAGGTATTCGCGATCGTGCCTCTGAGCTATGTCAACACGGCTCTGTCAGGCCGGGCTGGTGTTCTAGTCAAGCCTGTGGATCGGGTGTCGTTATATGCCCATTACGCTAATAGCTTCACCCGAGCGCCCGTGTTCGCACAAGCTCCCAGTGCGAATGGGCCGTTTAAACCCGAAACGGGACGGGAGTTCGAAGCTGGGGTAAAGGCCGAATTGATGGAACGCAAACTATTCCTCAGCACGGCCTTTTTCGATATCGAGAAGAACAACATCCTGCGCACGGATCCGAGCCTCGGTCCGCAGGGGAACGACGCCAACGCCGTCCTCGCTATCGGAAAAGCGCGCAGCCGTGGATGGGAACTCAATCTGGAAGGTTTTCTGACGAAGCGTTGGTATGCGACAGCCAACTACGCTTATGTCGCGACTAGAATACTGCAAGACAACACAGGTTCGGCTGTAGGACAGCCATTGGCGAACACTCCTCGGAACACGTTCGGCTTGTTTACTCGCTACAACCTGTTTCGGCGAACAGGAGTAGGAATGGGTCTCGAAAGCGTCAGTACCCGAATTGAGCCTTATGCCGGGATTCGCTCTCCCTCCTATACAATTGCCGACTTTGCCGTTTACCAGGATTTGAACACCTGGTCCCGCATCCAGCTTCAGGTAACTAACGCCGCGAACTCCACTTATGCGTTAGCGTCGCTCTTCGCCGCGCGCGCCGGCAACATCCCCGGACAACCGCGAGCGATTATTGGTACCCTCACGATCAATCCGTTTCGTCATTGAACTTGCTCGCTCTCACGCTTCTGGCATTTGCCCTGTTGAGTGCTTGCGAACGTCGCTTCATGGGTCCGTCCCGTTCGTCAAAGGGCAGCGAATTAAAAGTTGTTGGCCCATGGGAAATTCCGACTTTAGACCCGCTAGGCTCCGGCGCGCAATTTCTGCGCATGCAAATTACCGAAACCCTGGTGGACGCCCGCCCGGATGGATCTCTTATCTCTGGCCTAGCCTCAAGCTGGAAAACATCTGCCGACGGACAAGAATGGCGGTTCAACCTTCGGCCCCATACGTATTTCCATGACGGCAGTCCATTGACCGCAGCGTCCGCGATTCGCTGCCTCCAACGTGCCAGAGTGGAGCCGGGAGCATTGTCGCTTGCATCGATCAAGATGCTGTACGCGGACGGCGACGACACCATAGTCATCGCGCTCGAGCATCCGTCTTCATTGATACCCGCCCTGCTTGCACACGCCAGTACTCAGATTCTTGGTCCGGGAAGTTTTGGCAGCGACGGACGCGTTACTCGGATCATTGGAACGGGGCCGTATCGTCTTACTTCGATCGAGCAGCCCCAGTATTTTGCCGCAACGTCGTTCTCAGGTTGGGCGGGAACGCCTCCGCCCGCGCACGACGTCAGCTATCTATCCGTAAGCCGTTCCGAAACCCGAGCCCTTATGGCGGAAAGCGGGCAAGCCGATCTGGTATTTAATCTGGACCCTGCCAGCCTTGCTCGCATTCGTCAACGTTCGAGGTTGGGTGTCGAGTCCATCACCATTCCCCGCACGATCGCAATCAAGGTGAATGCCGGCAACACCTGCTTCGCCGATGCCCGCACTCGCCAAGCCATCAGCCTCGCGTTAAACAGAACGGGCATTGCGAATTCTATTTTGCGCGATCCGGAAATGGCCGCGACCCAGTTATTACCGCCGGTGCTGAACGGCTGGTATAACCCTCGACTCGTCCCGCTACGAATGGATCGCCCCGAAGCGATTCGTCTGCTGGAAGCCGCCGGTTGGAAGCGAATGCCCAATGGAACGTTGGCGTTGAACGGCGGTTGCCGCGATTTAGAATTACGAGCCTTTCCCGATCGTCCCGAGCTACCCCTTCTTGCTGCGGTGGTTCAGGAGGAACTTCGACAGATCGGCCTCACTGTACGCGTGAATATTGGGAACTCGGGCGACATACCAGCGGGCCATCGTGATGGATCGCTCATGATGGGATTGATCGCGCGGAACTATGGCATGGTCCCTGATCCTGCCGGCACTCTTACATTGGACTTTCAAGCGAAAGGCGCCGATTGGGGTGCGATGCACTGGACGAATCGTGACGTGGTTCAAGCGCTCCGAACTCTGACTCGCGGTGAACTGCAAGCCGGAACGGATACATTTAGACAAGGTGTGACGGCGCAACTTCAGGCTGGTCTTCCGATTATTCCGCTAGTTTGGTACCGGCAAACTGTTGTCACGAGCCGGCGCATCCAAAACATTCCGCTTGACCCGTTTGAACGCTCCTATCGCTTGACCGATCTGCAATGGGCGAAGGATGGCGAAAAAACCGCAGGACAATTGCAATGATTTTGAGGTTAATCAGGCGACGGATCGGCCAAGCGATTCTGGTTTCACTACTGGTCAGCACCCTAAGTTTCTTTCTGGTGCGTGCGCTTCCTGGCGACCTCGCGCTGCGGGTGGCTGCCGGACGATATGGATATGACTTAGTAAGCTCGGCCGCAGCGGACGAAGTACGAAAGGAACTGAAACTAGACTTGCCCGCTCCGCAGGCATTAATTGCCTGGTGGAAGGATTTAGCAACTCTTCACCTTGGAGAATCGATGGTGAGCAGAAGGCCGGTGATCGCGGAAGTATGGCACCACTTGGGCTATACCATCTGGCTTTCCGTCTGCGCCATGGCGCTCGCATGGATCATCGGTCCACCACTCGGTGCGCTAAGCGCTCTTTCCCGTTACCGGTTCCTTGATCAAGCGATTCGATATTCGGCAATGGCAATCCGATCCGTGCCCAGCTTCTTGATCGGTGTGCTGATGATTGTGGTCTTCTCAGTGGAATTCAGCGCTTTTCCCGCAGCGGGGACCGATGAGAACACCTCAGTGATTCTGCCGTCGGTGACAATCGCAATCGGACTTGCGACCGGACTCGCGGGAGTTGCACGAGAGGCCATGCTTGATGTTGTGCAGTCGCCTTACTACGCCTTTGCGCGAACGAAAGGACTCTCGAAAGCGAACACCGTAATCCATCACGCCATTCGAAACGCGGCAGTTCCCGTGATCGCGTATTCCGGAGTTCAAATGGCATTTCTCATTGAAGGAATCGTGGCTGTCGAGACACTGTTCGCGTGGCCGGGAATCGGTCACGCCCTAGTACACGCTATCTTCGCGCGGGATGTGCTGATGATTCAGGGCGCAGTTTTGGCGATGGCTCTGTTGTTCGTATTCCTGAGTGGATTGATTGACCTGAGCCTCCTTTGGGTGGATCCGAGACAACGTTGACCGTGAAGCGTGCAGGAGCCGCAATTTTGATTGCGATTGGCTTTTTCGCTTTGGCTGGTCCGATAATCGGCGGAGATCCCAGGAGCCAGGACTTGGATCACGTTCTGTCTGCGCCGGGAGCCCTGCGGCTGCTCGGGACCGACCATCTAGGCCGCGATATGCTGGCGCGACTATCCGCGGCGGCGCGCCTCTCTCTTGGACTTGCTGTGGTGAGTGTCGTCACAGCGGCGATACCGGGAACTCTGTTAGGTGTTCTCTCCGCATGGCGCGGCGGTTGGCTCGAAACGGGGCTTGTTGCTTTATCGGATGGCGTGCTCGCGCTTCCTGGCATTCTGTTGATTGTTCTGTTGGCTGCGTTTTCTCCCGGCCATTACCTGCCTTTTTACGTGGGGCTATCGCTTGCTTTATGGGTCGAATACTTTCGCGTCACGCGGGTCAACTCGAAAGCCGTGCTGGAATCGGCCCATGTAGAAGCATCGAAGCTTCTGGGTTTTAGCCCCGCTTATGTCGTGCGCAGGCATCTCGCTCCGGAACTCTTTCCTCTCACTGTGACGTTAATGTCGTTCGGTATCGCGGCCAGTGTCCTGTCGTTGGCCACGCTTGGCATCGTCGGTGTAGGTTTGCAGCCACCAACGCCCGAGTTGGGGATCATGATGATCGAATTGCTTCCTTATTATCAGGAAGCGCCATGGCTCATCGCGCAACCGGTTCTCCTGCTTGCCATTACTGTAGTTGCTCTTTCCATGGTTACGTTCAGGCGAAAAACTGGATGAGCGTTCTTCGCGTAAGGAATCTTGGCGTCCGATCAGGAACTCTGGTGCTGGCGGATGATGTTTCTTTTGATCTAGAGCCCGGCGTTCCGATGATCGTTCTTGGTGAAACCGGAGCGGGAAAATCCATCGTACTCGCCGCGCTTATGGGATCACTTCCCCCTGATCTCTCGGCTCACGGCGATATCGAAATCTTTGGAAAGCGTTCGAAGGCTGCGGATAGCGCAGCGCGACACCCCTACTGGGGATCGGAAATCGCACTACTACCGCAAGAACCGTGGATCGCACTCGATCCGACAATGCAATGCCTTCCTCAGGTTGCGGAAGGGTACCGCGCGGGAGACAAGGGTACGTTAGCGCGAGAGGCGCTACAACGGTTGGATTTGCTCAAGGCGGATCGCAAGCTGCCGAGCGCACTGTCGGGCGGTATGGCTCAGCGAGTCGCCTTCGCTGCGGCGCGCGCTGGCGGAGCAAGGATCTTATTAGCGGACGAGCCGACGAAGGGTTTGGATGCGAGTTCCCGTCATGCCGTTGTCAGCACATTAAGGCAAGCGGCCGACGATGGCGGATCGCTACTCGTCGTTACACACGACGTTGCCGTTGCGCGCGAGCTAGGCGGTCGTGCGGCGGTTATGTGGGGAGGACGAATCGTGGAACAGGGCCCAACTGAGGAGATTCTTCATCGTCCATGTCATGCATATACGCAGGAACTCATTGCATCTGCGCCGTCCTCGTGGTCGGCTCGGCATCATCCAGCTACAGGCGAAGCCCTACTCACGGCGCGGGAAGTAACGAAAGCGTTCGGCAATCATCGCGTCCTCGACAAGGTTTCAATCGACATCCATGGACGGGAGCGAATTGCGGTAAGCGCGACAAGTGGATCGGGCAAGTCCACAATTGGCAATATTCTGCTTGGGCTAATGACGCCGGATTCCGGCGAAGTCATAAGAAAAGACAACAACCCGCGCTGGAAATTTCAAAAGCTTTACCAGGATCCGGTCGCGTCCTTCCCCCCGCGGGTTGCCATTCGTCGGTCTCTCCGAGACCTGGCGAATCTGCATCGCGTTCCCTGGAGCGAAATCGAGAGTCTATTAGCTCAGATGTCTTTATCGGACAACCTTCTCGACCGGCTCCCGGCACAAGTGTCGGGCGGAGAACTGCAACGATTGGCCATTGTACGAGTGCTTATTCTCAAACCACTGTTCTTGTTCGCGGACGAGCCAACGTCTCGCTTGGATCCGATTACGCAGCGCGAGGTCATCGACACGTTATTGGATACTACAGCGCGGCAAGGCTGTTCGCTCATGGTGGTCACGCATGATGTCGATCTTGCCAAGAACGTTGCTCCTCGGCGTATCGAGTTGGGCTGAACGTAAATCGTTGTAAAACATTGCATATTGTTGCGTTTGGGACGAGAGACAAACACAAGGTGTTTTCAGAATCGCTACACTTCTCAAAGGAGAAAAGGAAAGTCGTGACATCAAACTCGACAACGCCATCCACATCCGCTATCGATGATGATCTTAGCCGCGTCGGGGTCGCCATACCGGGTTTGCTTCTCGAACAATTCGACAAGCTAATTGAGAACAAGGGATATGCCAGTCGTTCCGAAGCCTTTCGCGACTTGATCCGAGACGCGCTCATTGAGAAAGCCGTTGGCGATTCTGGCGAGGAAGTCGTTGGAACGTTGACGCTGGTTTACGATCATCACGTGCGTCAACTCAACGATCGAATCGTCGGAAAGCAGCATAGTCATTATGATCAGATCGTCTCCACGCTTCATGTGCACTTAGACCACGACAACTGTTTGGAGGTTGTGATCCTGCGAGGAAAGGCAAGAAGCGTCCAACGGGTGGCGGATTCGCTGATTGCAATTAAGGGAGTTAGGCACGGAAGATTGACGCTGACATCAGCGCGGACCCGGCGATAATCCCGAGACGAAATACTGAAGACTGTGCTATGGATTCCGATAATGGGCCAGTATGTAAACATTTTGGAGAGAGGCTGTGAATTTCAACCGTACGGCGCGATCCATTACGAGGAGTGCCGGGACTGACTCCTTCATGTCAGCCAGAGAATAAGAACTGAACCCTGCCGTTCAAAACGCGTGGATGCGGCGTCGGCCGGAAAGGCAACGCACCTGATCAAAATGCTCAAGGTGTGGAAGCGCGGAGACTGCTGGGAGAGCAAGTGCCAGAGCGCGTACAAGCGGGCGCTCAAGGCGTGCGAGGCTGAATATGCGGACAAGGGCTTCGAAACGTCATCGGAATGGCAGAAACTTTTCGTTCACAATTCCAACTGCCTTGGCTGCAGAGCCTGCTCTTGTCACGTATCGGAGCGTAACCCACTATGTCAGGACCAGCCTCGGGCACGAACAACGCCATCTCGCCGTATGCGCTCGCGAAGGCCCTCGATGATTGCGCAAAGCGATGGTGGGGCGCAAGCCTCGGAGCAAAGGGACTCGGATTTCTCACGGGCGCACTCATCAGCGTCCTGCCGCCGGAGCCAATCCCATTCATCATCGCCGGATTCACTATCGTCTCGGAGCTCTGCTCGTACCGTTCAGATGCTACCAAAAGCAGCGCGCAGCAGTTACGGCGCAAGCTTGACTTACAGGACGGGTTCGGTTGGCCGATTCCGAACGCTGACCTGTCCGATCTTCGGGTGCGGTGCTCCACATGGGTGAAGCAACGAGCCCGAACCCACGCAGTGGACGAACCCTACTTCGCCAGCACGGACCCGCAAGGGCCGCTGCGGGCATTACAGAACGTGTGCGAGTCCGCATGGTGGACGAAGCATCTCGCGCAGCGCATGGCAACGTACTGCTGGACCGCGATGATTCTCGGCATCATCGTCTCCTTCATTGTCATGATCGTGGTGCTCCAGGCGATCAGCACACACTCGACCCAGGTGAACGTCGCGAAGATAGTGACCGCATTCCTCATGCTCTTCCTCAGCCTGGGCCTTGTTAAGCTCGCGCTTGGCTACGGCAGCCTGGGCAAGAATAGCGATTTGTCTTTAAAAACAAGCAAAAGAAACAAAAC
>JAVHMZ010525945.1:0-35436 GCA_034782995.1 Amazona versicolor
GCATCTCGGTGAGCTCACTGACCGGAGCAATCCGCGCCGCCGATTTCAATCGCGATGGCAAACTCGACCTGGCAGTCCTGAATGGCACCGACGCCTTGATCCTGCTCGGAAACGGAGACGGAACCTTTCGCAACCCGACCACCGTCACGCTCAACGGCGGTGGACAGGTAACCGACCTCGCCCTAGCTGATTTCAACGGCGACGGATTTGTGGATCTCGCCAGCGCGAATTACCGCGCTTCGAGTATCTCGGTCGCGCTCGGAAAGGGCGATGGAACGTTCCAGCCCACCGTCACGATCTCTACCCCCATCGAACCGCAGAACATCGCCGCGGGAAATTTCACCAGCGACGCAAGTACGGACTTACTGCTGACTTCCACCGTCGGGACGAAGTTTGTGATTCTGCCCGGCCTCGGTAACGGCACATTTGGAACCGCCATCCAGGATTCGAACAACGGCGCCGCGCTGTTGAATCCCGTGCTCGCGGACGTCAACGCCGACGGTCATCTGGATTTCGCAGCTTCCGACAATCGCGGCGGCGTTAGTGTGTTCCTCGGCAATGGACAGGCCGCATTCAAAAATGTCGGAAGCTTCCCGTCTCTCGCGACCGCGCTCGTCGCGGCGGATTTCAACGGCGATGGCAAGCCGGATCTCGCGGGCGCCGGCGGTTCCGTGGAAAACGACATATCCGTTCTTTTGGGCAAAGGCACCGGAGCGTTCACGGAAGCTCCGCAGTTTACCGCTCCGGCGGGAGCAGCCCTTTCCCAGGCCGCCGTCGCGGACCTGAATGGAGACGGCCGGCTGGACCTCGTCACCTGCGACAACAATATTCTCGGATCGGGCACCAACACCATCGGCGTGCTGCTGGGGAACGGTCGCGGCCAGTTTGGATCGGCCACCACATTCGCCACCGGAACCACGCCGGCCGCCCTCGTGCTTGCCGACTTCAACGGCGATGGCAAAGCGGATGCCGCCACCGCGGATTACGGTTCGAGCCAAATCTCCGTGCTCTTCGGCAACGGCAAAGGAGCGTTCTCCGCGCCCTCAAATACCACTGTCGCCCAGCAGCCCCGATATCTGGCCGCCGGCAGCTTCCACGCCGGTCGCAAGGATCTTCTTGTCGGCAGCCCGGCAGGCGTTCAATATCTCCTCAATAACGGCAACGGCACCTTCGCATCTCCCGTCACGGTCATCGCCAGCGGCCCGATCACCGGTCTCGCCACCGGCGACTTCAACGGGGACGGGAAGCTCGACTTTATCGCCACCGAACAGTTCACCCTTTACCTCGTTCTCGGCAATGGCGATGGCACGTTCGGAACACCGCAACTGATCGCTTCCTTCAACGGCGCGGTTCAGTCCCTCACGCTCGGCGATTTCAATGGAGATGGAAAATCGGACGTCGTTGTTCCCTTCAAATCCAGCATCAGCGGCACTTCTTTCAACGCCCTGTTTTTAGGGAATGGCGACGGCACGTTCCAGGCGGAGCTCAACTCGCCGTCCACCTTGGCCGCTCCCTATGTGGCCGCGGCCGATATCGATGGCGATGGAAAATCCGATCTCATTTCCATCGGCGTAAACACCTCCAGCGTCACGGTAGCGCTCAGCAATGGCGACGGCACGTTCCAGGTTCCGTTCGGTTATGACGGCGGTTACCCCGGCGTCAGCCTCACTATCGCGGACATCAATCGCGACGGCAAGCCCGATATCCTTGTCACCGATTTGCATGCCGTCACGGAGCTGATCAACGCAACACCGGCGCCCGTTCATTAAAGGCGCCGGAACTCTCTAGAAGCTGTACTTCAAACCGAATTGCAGGTTGCGGGCTCCTTGCGAGGAGTTCACAACTCCGGTCAATGAGTTCGGGTTAGGAACCAGGGTCGAAGAGCCCGGCGACGCCGGCATCAATGAGCCGCTGTTTGAAAACACATCGATCTGATAACCCTGCACGGTGAAGATCGGCGAGTTAAAGAAGTTGATCGCCTCCGCGCGGAACTCGACATTCTGCCGCTCGGTGATCCGGAACTTCTTGGATAAGCCTACGTCCACTTGCTGGATCCCCGGGCCTCGCTCGGAAGAGATCCCGCAATTGCCCAGCTTGCCCGGAGCCGGATCTCGAAGCGTGCTCGAATCGAACCAGACATAACCGCCGCCTGCGTACTCTTTGTACGGCGTCTGCTTAGCGGGCGCAATGCAATCCGGCCGGCCTTGCGCCGATCCCGTTCCCGCATCCCCGGCCCAATCCAACATCGAAATCGGGAAACCGCCATGCACCGTGAAGATGGTGTTCATTTGCCAATCGCCCAGAATCGCGCTAGCCACCTTATTCGCATTTGCGCCGAACATACGGCCCTTTCCGAACGGCAGATCGTAACTCAAGTAGCCATTGAACACGTGGGTTACGTCGTGATCACAATACCCGTAGTCCAGACTTGTGTTGTAGACATACTGTTGGAACGCGACATCGGCGGAAGCCTGGCTCGCTCCGGCGTCTCCATAGCGCCCGTAATAGCCCTGGTTATTCGTCAGGCATTTCGACCATGTGTAGTTGACTTGGTACGACAATCCGGAACCGAATCTCTGTTGCGCGGTCAATTGCAGTGCGTTGTAGTTCTGAATACCGGTGGACGTGTTCAGCCGCACCTGCCCGGTGCCTGCATTCTTTAACGCGGGGTTGCCGGCGAGGTAAGGTCCCGGTGACGTCGTGCCATCCGGATTCAACAGCATTTGCCCGGCGAAGTAGATGGCCGCAAGATGATCGGTATGTTGTCCGATGTAACCCGCCTGTACGGTAAGTGAGTTACCGAATTGATGCTGCAGCGTGAAGTTCCATTGGTTGGAGACTGCCGGACGATAATTCGGGTCAGTCAAATGAACGCGAATACCCGCAAAGCACGAAGCAGGAGCGGAAGTTACATTCGCCACCGTGCAGGGAACGCCACCCGCACCCGCTGCTCCCAGACCGGCAAAGCCTTGATCCAGGAAAAGCTGATTCGCGGGGATAGCCCCATTCGTCCCGGCCGAATATTGCCCGCTCAGATCGATATTCCAAGGCGCGTTCGTCGCCAGCCGGTTGTATTCGCCGGTCCCTTCCTGGAAGCTGGAGCGGCTGAAGGCCGCGCGGATGACGCTCTTCTCATCGAACGGCGGAGTCCAGGCCACACCGATTCGCGGCAGGAAGTTTGCAATCCCATCGTACTGGTGGTAGAGCGCTCGGCTATTCCCGTTGACGCCTGCCAATTGAATCTGGCCGGTATATTCGCCGAAGTTAGTCATCCGGTTACCGACCTCGTAGATTGGGGTGAATGTTTGCCAGCGCAGCCCGAGATTCACGGTCAGGTGTGGCGTAACCCGCCAGTCATCCTGTACGAATGCGCCGATGGCGCTGTTTCGCTGGCCTACCGTTCCCGCGAAGCCTTTGCCGTAACCGATGGTCGTTGGCAAACCAAGCAGGAAGTCCGCCACGGAGCTGCCGGTGTAATTACCGGTGAAACCGATAGTCCCAGCAGCGCCATCATTGCTGGTGGCCGGAATGTAGTCATTCCGGTACCGCAGGAACTGAAATCCCGCGTGAGTCGTATGCGTCCCGCGGGACAGAATCACCGTATCGTCGAACTGAATGGTCGTTTGGTGAAAGATCTCAGGTGCGTCCACCGTCCCAAAGGCGGAGCCCACCGGTGAGCCGGAGAAATTTAAGGCCGGCAAATACGGAGTCGGTTGGCCATTGATTAAATCCGCTGTCGCTGAAGAGCCGCCGCTGACCGTATTTGCTTCTGCGGGGTAATAGCTGGTGCCTCCGCGCACCTCGTTGATGACGGTCGGGGAGAAGGTATGCGTGTAGTCCAGAACACCGCTGTAGAGCGGGAATACATTACTCGTCCCATAGATCAATGGCTGCGAGTTCGTAGTCGGGTTCGCAATGTACTGCTGGCTATAGCGCCCGAAGACATGGTCGCGCTCGGAAGGTACCCAGTCCACTTTGGCATCGCCCTGATTGCCATCGGTATCGCTGTGAACGGAGTTACTCAAGTTGTTCAACGTACCGTTGTTCGAGCCCGGCAGATTGGCCTGCGGAAGCACGCCCAAAATCTTGAGCGCTGTCGCACTGAGGCCCTTAATGCAGGGCGATGAGCCGAATGTCTGCGATCCCGTGCAGATCGCCGCCGTCGTCAAATCATTGGGCATCGGCGTCGTTGTGCCGGGATAGTGGAGTTGCAGGCCCGGGATGTCCGACATATTCCCGCTGCGCTCAATTCCAGTGAAGGTGCTCGAAGTGCCCGGTGTGGAAGGAATGTCGAATCGGGAACCCTGATAATCGACGAAAAAGAACAGCTTATTCTTGATCGCCGCTCCTCCGAAAGTGCCGCCGAATTCGTTCCACCGCAGCTTCGGCGGGGTACTGTTCACCGTCGAATCCGAGCTGAAATTCCGCGACCACTCATTCGCGTTGAAGAAGTCATTGCGCAGGAACTCGAATGCGTCTCCATGGAATTGGTTGGTCCCGGACTTGGTGCTGACGCTGATCACTCCACCCAGAAACTGGCCATACTGCGCGCCGGGATTGTTGGTGATGACGTTGAACTCCTGGATGGCGTCCACGTTCGGCGAGAACGCGACGTTGTTATCTACGAATTCAGTATTCTCCATTCCGTCGAGCAGGTAGTAACTGGCTTGCTCGCGGTTGCCGTTGATGTACGGGCGTCCGGAGTTGAAGGTTGTCTGGCCGGTGTTGAACGATGCCGGGCTGGTGGTGACCGAACCCGGTATCAGCAAAGTCAACTGATTATAGTTGCGTGTTTCGAGCGGCAGCGCCGCGATGGCGCGAGCGTCCATCACCGTGCCGATCTCCGTGCTTTCGGTCTGCAGAATCGGCGCGGCCGAAGTGACTTCCACCGCCGTGCTCACGTTGTCGACCTTCAGCGTGAAATCGATCTTGGCAACCTGGTTCAGCACGAGTGTCACCGCCGATTGCTGCGGCTGGAAACCAGGCCGCTCCACCCGCACGATGTAGTTGCCGATGGGAACTGTCGGCAGATCGAACGACCCGGAGCCGTTAGATCGCGTTGAGAGCACGGTGCCGCGGTCGGTGTCCGTGGCCGTGATCTGGGCGTCGGCAATCGAGCTCCCGGAGGGGTCGGTGACCATGCCGTTGATCGCGGCCGTAACCTGCTGGCCATAAGAGCGGACTGCCAAAAAAACCGCAAACAGGATGACGAAAACTCCGCATGTCCACTGTCGATTGTTTTTCATTTTTACTTTTCCTCTGTCCTAATCCCTGGGAACTTGGGGTCAGTCTGTTCCTGAAATACACCCGAGTCAAGTTCCGAACGGTTACTGAATCGCTACGAACACGTTCGCAGGCGTATCGAACGTGCACTCGTTCAATGTTTTAGCGCGCTGCTTGTACCCGGTATCAGGGCGTCTACCAGCAATCGCACGGGTCTGACGGCCGCCAGCCGGACCTCCGCCCGAGGCGTCTCGTACTGATCCAAAAGCAGCTTATTCGAATCGGCCCATCCATCCGGCGGACGTTCCTGATTCTCCAGAAACGTCAGCGCCGCTATCCCGATAGCGCCCACGGCGGCCAGATTCGCCGATACCGGAAGAACCTCCGCAACCAATGCGTTTTCGGCGCCGATCGGCTTCAGCTCCATCGGATTGGCAACCCAGGCGGCGAAGAGCCGCTTAAGCCCAACCGCATCGTCCGCATTACGGGCGGCCAGGAATGACTGCACGGCCCGTGTCGCATCCCAAACGGCTTCGCTCTCCGGCCGGGCAACATCCGCCAGGCGGTTTAACGGTATCGGGCTGGAATATTTCCGCTCACCCCGCCGCCCGGCAATTCCCAGCGCTTCGACCGCATCGGCCAAAGTAGTCAGCGCCGAGGTGCCTCGTCCACCGCTAAGACGATCAAGCATGGGCAGAACGTTCGCGCGATGCTCGAGTCCAGTGAACTCCAGATTGCGGCTGACCTGCGTCAGGCGCTCATACATGGATTGCGGGTCGCGGACTTCTCGAGGCGACCAGAAACGCTCGGCGATCGCGGCCATGCGCGGCCACACCCGGGAGTCCACCGTTTCCGCGCTCACGTACTCGGTCCACATGCAACCCTCACCGCCCAGAATGCGGGCCAGTTCCTCCGGCTTCAAGGTCAGCGCTTCCGCATCCAGAGGATCCACCGCATAGTGCTCTGCCGCAGGTTTCAGATAATCCAGATAGTAGCCCCCGGATAGAAGGGCACGATAACCTTTGCGCGCCGCTTCGCTCAAGGACGAAGATCCGCGCCACGATTGAATAATCGCCGACGGCGCCAAGCCCGCATCCAGAACTTCATCCCAACCGGCGAAGGTCTTCCCGTGCTTGGCCAGGATTCGTTGCAGCCGTGCGTTGAAATAGGCCTGCAGCGCTCGGCTGTCCGCAATGCCGTGCGCCTTCTCGAACTCCTGGATGGAAGGCGACGCCTTCCACTGCGTGTCCTCCACCTCGTCACCGCCGATGTGAAAGACCGGATCGGGAAACAGCGCCGCCATTTCACCGATGAAGTTGTCCAGGAACCGGTAAAGTTCCTCGCGTGTAGGATCCAGCGTGGGGTGGAAAACACCCCAGGTCCGCTCAACCGCATACGGCCCGGGTGCGCTACCCAGATCGGGATAAGCCGTCAGCCAACTGCTGGCATGCCCGGGCACGTCAAACTCGGGGATCACTCGAATGCCGCGATCACGCGCGTACTCCACCACCTGCCGTGCTTGTTCCTGCGTGTAGAACTGGCCGTCAGACCCGAGCTGATGCAAGCGCGGGTATCGCTTCACCTCCATACGGAACCCCTGATCGTCGGAGAGGTGCCAATGGAAGACGTTCAGTTTCACCGCGGCCATCGCATCCAAATTCCTCAGCACTACCGGCAGAGGCATCCAATGCCGCGATACATCCAGCATGAACCCGCGCCAGGGAAAGCGGGGACCATCCTCGATCTCCACCGCCGGAACCCGCATCCCGTTCTCGCCGGGGCCGGCCAATTGAAGAATCGTCTCGAGTCCGCGGAGGACACCGGTGACCGTGGGCGCAGTCAGACGCGCGCCCTGGCTGGTGATCGAAAGCCGATACGTCTCGTTCTCGCCAAGCGCCGGGTATGCCGAGCCCGCAGCCGTGCATTCGATGGTGAGATCCGCCGGGTGCGAATCCTTGTAGAACGGAATCCCCGTCTGGCGAGAGAGCCGGTCAGTGAACCGGCCGAGCGCTCTGCGCAGCCGCGCGTCGCTGTACCCGCTGCTTGCGACGTTAAAGCTGTTAGTGATCGGAAGCTCGCCCGGCCGGTAGTCGACGTGCGCGGGAAGCGGCATGAGAGCCGGAATCGGCGCACTCCAGAGCGAAACCGCCGTTGTGAAAAACACGAGTAATTTCAATGCGCGTGCCAACGCAAATCGTGCGCTATTCGCGAGACTTCCGTCCAGTTCCGAACAGTTGCGTCCACGTTCTCCGCACGTTCGATACTGCTGAACGCCGGGCCGGAAGCCCACTCAATGCGCGTTTCTCGGTTCTTCCACCTTGAGGAACCGATCGGCCGTCACATTCGTCAGAGTCTGCTTCGTGCCCCGCGGCCACTGAATGTCGATGGAACGAATCTGCGTCTCGCCGCCTAATCCGAAGTGAACCCGCTTGTCACTGGACGACATGAATCCCACGCTCACCGACACGTGATTGTAGAGCGCACGGCCAGCCTGCGTGGTCACTTTCACGCGCGCACCGACCGCATCGCGATTGCTGCGCGTTCCCACGAGGTCCAGAATCAGCCAGTGATTCCCGTTATCGGCGGAGTTCATCAATATGCGGGGCCGCTCATTTAACGAAGTGACTACGAGATCTTCGAATCCGTCGTTGTTCAGATCGCCGACCGCGGACCCTCGCTGAAATCCGCTTCGCAGGAAGTCTTCCCCCAGCATTGCGGAAACATCCACGAACTGTTTGCCGTCCCCGTTGCGAAATATAGTGTCGTGCTGGCGCGAGCCGGGCTTGTTGTTATCCACATCGCCGTTCGCGTTATACAGATCCTTCCAACCATCGTTATCGTAGTCGACGAACGCGGCGCCCCATCCCGAAAAGGCGTGGCTTAAACGCGAGATTGCGGTGTTGACGGAGACGTAGCGGAAACTATCTCCCTGGTTTTGGAGTAGCGCGAACGCCTGGCCCATCAGATCGTTGTAGAAAATATCCACTTTCCCATCGTTGTTGTAATCCTTGGCGTCGCTCCCCATGGAGGAAACGGCGGTCGAGGTGTCGTTGTAAGCCGCCCCCCAGGATAAGGACTGCTCTTCAAACGTGCCATCGCCGTTGTTCAGAAACAGCGTGTTCGGTTCGGTATCGTTCGCGATGAATACATCCAGGAATCCATCGTCGTTGAAATCGGCGATTGAGATTCCCATCCCCTTACCTTTCGCTTTTCCGAAGCCCGATTTTTCAGTCACATCGCTGAACTTGCCATGGCCTTCGTTGTGATACAGGCGCGCCGGAACGGCGTCATAGAACAGGCGTGGATCGCAATAGTATTCAACACCCGCCGCCGAACAGCGCTTGTCGGTAGCAGGCGTCCAGGTGGTGTACTCGGCTACGGCCAGATCCGGCAGTCCGTCGTTGTCGTAATCGAACCATGCCGCTCCCACGCTGACCGTCCCCGCCGGTTTCGTCAGGCCGGAACCCGCCGTTACGTCGGTGAAAGTGCCGTCGCCGCGATTGCGGTACAGGGCATCGCGTCCCGCGCCCGCGATGAATAGATCTTCGTGTCCGTCATTATCGAAATCACCCACGGCGGCGCCCAGGCTGTAGCCAAGATCCTCCCCTGTCAGGCCGGCCTTACGCGTCACATCCTCAAACTCGCGCCCGCCCCGGTTGCGCAGCAGAGCGTTGTAAAACTGCGGTCCGGTTTTTTTCCCCTCCGGCAGTTTCGCGCCGTTAGTGAAAAACAGATCCATAAAACCGTCGTTGTCGAAATCGAGCATCGCCACTCCGCCGCACATGGGCTGCACCAGATACTTGCGCGGCGACAAATCGTTGTTGGTGACGTAGGCAAACGTGGAACGCGGAGCGACATCCGTGAAATGCAGGCTATTCTGTCGAGCTGCCGGCTGCCCGGCCTGTTGAACACCCCACGCCACACTCCACAGCAGCAGCGCAGCCAGCCTCTTCATGGTTGACCGGGTTCTTTAGCGGGTTCTCCCGACACCGTTTTGCGGAGCGATTTCACATTGCGATTGATTGCTTCGGACGTGCTGCGCTGTAAGGCGAACTCCCGCGTCGCATCGGCTTTCCTTCCGCTTCGCTGATATGCCCGTCCCAGGGCCAGGTGGGTCGCGGGATCGTCCGGGGCTAACTTCGCGGCGCGCTCCAGAGGGGCAATCGCCGCCGCGGTATCGCCGGAATCTAATAACGCCTGGCCCAGTCGCGCGAACGCCTCCGCAAACCCGGGGTAAATCTCGGTCGCCTGACGGTAATGGGGAATCGCCTTCGCCGTATCGTTCCCTTGAAGGTTCAATTCGCCCAGGTAAAACTCAGCGCTCGCATTGCGCGGGTTGAGGCGCAGTTCCTCCTCGAATTCCCGCTTGGCATCCGCGACATCGCCTGCTTGCGACGACATCAGCAGACCGCCGATCCGATAGTGAACGCCTTCCTGCCGCGGGGACCGCTGTAGCAGAATGCGGTACTCGGCGATCGCTTTGGCGGCTTCCCCACGCTTCTCGAACTTCTCCGCGTTTAACTGGATCACCAAAGGCGATTCCGGAGCGATCTTCATCAACTCCTTCGCGTTTCGCTCACTCAGCTCTTCAAACACGTGAACCGCGAGAAAAACGACGTCCGGATCACCCGGATACTTCTGCTGCAGCCACCCCAGAAAGCTCATCGCATCGTTTTGCTGGTTCAAGAGCATGGAGCACCGCACGCCCGCGATGCTGGCGGCACGCTTGCCGTCATCCTGAACCTCACTGTCCCGCATCGTTCGATCGAGCAAGGGCATGGCCTCCGAGCAATGCCCGGCCAGGGCTGCTTCCACGCCGCTCGGTGGCGGTGCGTCAGCGCCCGGGCATACGGATTGCGTGAGGAGCAATGCGCAAGCGAAGACCAGAAGCACGCGGTCCATCGGAAACCAACCATTACAGCAGAGAGCCCGCCTCCTTAGCGCCGTTATTACCGTTATGGGCACGTTCGTAACAGCCATCGAACATGGGTTGCGGCCCATGTTAATATGAGCCAAACCTTCATGGGAGCTTGCCCGTGTCATCCGACATAACTGAGGGAACATCCTCCGGCGGAACGGCGAATGGGGAACTGTCTCACGAGCAAATTCGGGAAGAACTCGCCCGGATTTTGCGTTCGGAAGACTTCCGCGCGAGCAAACGCAGCCAGGAATTCCTAACCTACGTCGTCGAGCAAACCCTCAAAGGATCCACCGGCGTCCTCAAGGAACGCACCATCGGAATCGACGTTTTTCATCGGTCCCCCGGCTACGATCCAGGTGAAGACGCTACTGTCCGGGTCAAAGCCGGAGAAGTTCGAAAGCGGCTCGGGATGTACTATTCCACGCACGGAGTCTCCGATCCCATCCGCATTGATTTACCTTCCGGCACCTATGTGCCGGGCTTCCGGCGCGTTCTTCCAGAACCGGAAGTCCACGCGATCAAAAACTACGCGGACGCCATCGGGAGCGTGGAATCCAGTCCTGCAGCCTCCCGCATTCCACGCTTCCGGTGGCTGACCCTTGCCGCGCTGGTGATCGTCATGGCTGTCGCAGCGCTCCTTTGGTTTCGTCCCCGCCGCGAAGCCAGCGTCCTGGCTCAGTTTTGGGCCCCCGTGTTCCAGAGCGGCTCCCCGGTCGCACTGTGCGTCGCTTACGTCCCGGTCTACGGGCTCGATCGAGAGCCCACTTCTACGGCGCCTCCCCGATTAGAAGAATTCGTTCCCATTCGCGACCAGTTCGTCGGAGCGGGAGACTTGATCGCATCCATGCGGCTCTCAGCCATGTTGACCAGGCAAAACCGCCCCTATCTGCTGAAGGTAGGCAATGACGTATCGTTTCACGATCTCCGCACCGGTCCCGCCGTTCTGATCGGCTATTCCTATACAAGATGGAGAGAAATCAGCAATCAGATGCGCTACTTCATCGACGGATCGCGACGTCCGGTAGGGATTACGGATAATGGCGCGCCCACCCGTTGGTCACTGCCCGACCTTCCTCGCGATCGCAAAACGGACCGCGACTACGCCATCATCTCCCGCGTCTTCCATCCCGATACCCACGCGATTTTAGTCGAGCTGGCTGGCATCACATCTTACGGCACCGACGCAGCCGCGGATCTGGTCACCAATTCCGATCTTCTGTCCGAAGTGTTTCATGATGCGCCCGACGGTTGGCAGAACAAGAACCTCCAGTTGGTAGTCTCGGTGAAGGTCATTGGCGGCACGCCGGCCTCGCCCAAAATCGTAGGCTCGTACTTCTGGTAATTCGGCTTACGAACATCTCTGTACCGACCGCCACGATCCTGCTTGGCGCGCGCTGTACGATATCGATAGAACCGCGACTCCAATAATTGCCCAAAGGAAAACATGACGATCAAGACCGCTCTTGCCGCATTCTCCATTTTCGCCGTTTCCGCGCTGCACGCTTCCACAATTTACGATTACTCCATGAAAACCATCGATGGCTCACCGAAGCCGCTCTCGGAGTACAAGGGCAAAGTGCTGCTGGTCGTCAACGTCGCCAGTAAGTGCGGATTCACGCCGCAGTACGAAGGCCTCGAGTCGGTCTACAAGAAGTATCAGTCGAAAGGTCTCGTGGTATTGGGCTTCCCCGCCAACAACTTCATGTCGCAGGAACCGGGAACCAACGAGGAGATCAAACAGTTCTGCACGCGCAAGTACAACGTCGATTTCCCCATGTTTTCCAAGATCGACGTGAAGGGCGATACCGAAGCGCCGCTCTATCACTACCTCACGCAAGCCAAAGGCGGCGAGATCAAATGGAACTTCACCAAGTTTCTGATCGGGCGCGACGGCGCGATTCTGGCAAGGTTTGAGCCGGCCGTAAAGCCGGATTCGCCTGAAGTGACCGCGGCCCTAGAAGCCGCGCTCAAGAATTAATTGGTGCGTGTCACATCGTCCAGCCAGGCGCGCAGATGTTGTTTCTGCGCAGCCGTTGCGTTGGCCATTGCCTGAAGCTGCCATCGCATCGCGGGCTCTTCGCCCAGCACCAACGGAACGTGGATGATGCGGTCCCGCCGGCTTACCAGCAGATCGATGCGGTCCCCTGGCGCGTATTGCTCCAGGCGCTGCGGCCAGCCGTCCGCCGTCACGCGCCAATCGTCCACTGCGAGAATTTCATCGTCCACGCTCAAGGCCGCCCTTTCGCCGGGCGTATCGCGCGGAATCTGCGCAACGGTGAGCCGGCCCGCGCTCCCGCGCGTTTGCAAACCCGTCCAGGCTTTCGCCCGCGCGTCACTCTTCGGTGCTTCGTTCTTCTTGAATTCGAGGCCGAACCAGTCCAGCGCCTCCGCATAATCGAGCTCGCCGGTAGTCTCCAGCACCGCATGAAACCAGGGCTTCAGATCGGAGCCGGCAATCTCGCCCGCGAGCGCGATGAATTCATCTGTCGAGTAGCCGTGCTCCCCGGAGAAGCGCGCGAAGGCCGCCCGCATCAGATCGTCGAGGCTCCGCCGTCCTTCGCTCGCATGACGGATCTTCGCATCCAGCAGCCACGCAACCACCGACCCCTTCGTGTAGTAACTGATCGCGGTGTTGTCCGAGTTTTCATCGGACCGGTAGGCTTTGATCCAGGCGTCGTACGAAGACATGCCGAGAGGCTGCGTCAACCGCCCAGGCGTCGTTTGCAGGCTATTGATATGCCCGGAGAGCGAACTGCCCCAGAGTTCGCCGGCTGCTCCCGTTCCCAGGTACTCGGCATCGCTCGCAAAGCCTGCGCGGCGCAACAGCAGGCCGGAATAGTAATCGGTAAAGCCTTCCGCGATCCACAGGCTCTGCGTGTAGACCTCATTTTCGTAATCGAACGGTCCCAATTCGCGGGGCCGCAATCGCTTCACATTCCACGCATGGAAATACTCATGACTCACCAGACCCAGCCACCCCAGATACGTCTTATGCGTCCGTGCCGCATACCGGTGAGTCATCAGCGTGCAGGAGCTCCTGTGCTCCAGTCCGCCGCCCGCGTCCACAATGAGGTTCAGAAAAACGTACTTTTCATACGGAAGCGAGCCCCAGAATTTCAGGTTCTGCTCGACCACTTTTTGCACATCCGCGGCGCCGCGCTTTCCGTCCCAGAGGGCCGTTTCGCCCTGATTCACCAGATAGTGCTTCTTGCCCGCGACTTCGAATTCGTGGACCGCCGGGCTGCCCGCCAATAGGGGCGAATCGACCAGCGTGTCGTAATCCGGCGCGAGAAAGCGATTGGGCGCGGTCTCCTGCATTCCACTGATCGAAAGCTTCCACCCCGCAGGCAGTTCCACTTCCACCTGATGCTCGCGCTTCACGGAATCGGCCAGCGTAAGGAAGGTCGCCGCGCCGTTCAACAGAGCGAAGTTTTCGTCCACCCAGTTGGTCCGTACCGTCATCTCGCGGCAATACACCCGGTAGCGAACGACAATCTCTTTCGCCCCGCGCGCCTGAACACGCCATCGATTCTTGCGGGTCTTCTCGATGGGAAGAGCCGTTCCATCCGGCGCGAACGCACGCACGTCCTCCAGATTCCGGGCGAACTCCCGCACCAGATAGGACCCCGGCGTCCAAACCGGCAGAAACAATTCGACCCCCTCTTTCACTGGTGTTCCCTCTTCCACCGGGATTCTTGCTTCCACCTCCGCATAGTGATTGACGGGAGCCGGAAACCGCACCGTGTAGTGAACGGGCCACCCCGAGATATGCGCCGAAAGACTAGACAACGCGAGACCTAAAGACAGAAAGACCACCCACCATCGCACGCTCGATTATAAGCCCCGCGGCGCGCGCGCCAATTCGCTCATGGTGGTGCAAAAGAACCAGATCGGGAAAGCCATTAATGCTTGTAAATCACTGTGTTGAAACCGTTTGCGAGTTGGCAGAGTCCATGCATAGTGAAAGGCGCGCTTCCATGCGCAGGGTGTGCATCATGACCTCAAAAATCGCTAGTCTCGCTTCCGTAGTGCTGCTTTCGGTTTCCGCGTTCGCTCAACAGGCACCGCTTCCTAATTCCGCCGCGCCGGCGGATGAGGCGGGTCCGGGCGTCGCTCGAATCAGCTTTATCAGCGGCGATGTCTCCGTTAGACGCGGCGACTCAGGCGAAACGGTTGCCGCGGTCTCGAATGCGCCATTGCTCGTTGCCGATACCATCGCGACCGGACCGGAGGCTCGCGCGGAGGTGCAGTTCGACTCCGGTCATCGCTTGCGTTTGGGCAACGAAGTGGAAGCGCGCCTTGCCGAAATTCAGAACAACAAATATCGCATCGAACTGGCGCACGGGACGGTGGCGCTTAGCGTCACTCGCGATTCCAGTGCACAAGCCGAAGTCAGCGCGCCCAACGTTTCGATGCGTCCTACCCAGCGCGGCCTCTACCGTGTGACTGTGGGCGACGATGGCCAGACCACGATTACGGTTCGGGCCGGCGCGGCGGAAATCTACTCGCAAAAGGGCACCGAGCGGTTAACTCAAGGGCAATCCATGATGGTGCGCGGGAATGCCGACGATCCGGAATATCAGGTGGTGGCGGGCATCCAGCGCGATGAGTGGGACACCTGGAATGAACAGCGCGATCAGGCGCTGAACCGCAGCGAAAGCTATCGTTACGTGAATCCCGATATCCCGGGAGCCGAGGAGCTGGATGGGCAGGGAACCTGGCTTAACGATCCGGCTTACGGGCAAGTGTGGGCGCCGCGCGTGGATCCCGACTGGGTGCCCTATCGCGAGGGACGTTGGGTTTGGGAAGACTACTACGGTTGGACGTGGGTGAGCAGCGATCCGTGGGGATGGGCGCCTTATCACTACGGCAACTGGTATCGCGGATCGGTGGGATGGTGCTGGTATCCCGGCATCTATAGCCGCCCGGTCTTTTGGCGTCCGGCGCTGGTGGCCTTCTTCGGATTCGGCGGTGGTGGCGGCTTCGGATTCGGCTTTGGATTCGGCGGCTTCGGAAGCATCGGCTGGCTCCCGCTCGCTCCCTTTGAAGCGTTTCACCCCTGGTACGGACGCGGCTTCGGCGGCGCGTTCGGTGCTGGATTCGGTGGCCGCGGCTTTGCGAACTACAACGTCACCAACGTGAATATCACCAACATCTATCGCAACGCGCGCGTGAACGGCGCGATCAGCGGCATGCCGGCCAATTCCTTTACGAGCGGACGATTCGGCGCGGTGGCGCGCGTAAATCCGGAGCAGGTGCGCAGCGCCGGTCTGGTTCGCGGCGCTTTGCCGCTCGCGCCTACTGCCAGCAATCTTCGTTTCTCCGAACGCGCTACCTCGGTGACGCCCTCGCGCTTTGGAAATTCGACATTCACGAATCCGTCGCGCACCGCGATCGCCGCGCCGGTCCCTTTCGCGCAGCAGCGGCAAGCGATCCAGCAATCGACGCAGCGTTACTCACAGTCAATGGGAGCCGCCGCCCCCCGCGGAACTGCTACTCTCCCGCAGCGTGTTCAGCAGCCCACGGGTTCGGCAACTTCTAACTGGGGACGCTTCGGAACTCCGGCGAGCGCGGCTCGACCGTCTCCGGCGGTTTCTGCTTCCTCTAACACTGGCTGGGCGCGTTTCGGCAGTCCGAACCAGGCGTCCCGCACAACGCAGCCGTATCGCCAAACCCCTTCCAGCCAGGGCTATTACGGCGGGAGTAACCGGGTTTCTCCGCCTACTTCCACCTACGGACAGAGTTCGCAGTCTTTACGGCTCGCGCAACCGATCGTGCATAATCGCGCCTACGATCAACCGTCCGGAGCCTATCCATCAACCCGAGGTTACAGTGCGCCGAGCTATCGTTCCGCCCCAAGTTACAATGCCCGGCCGAGTTACAGCGCTACACCGAGTTATAGCTCTCCGAGTTACAGCGCGCCCCGGACTTATAGCGCCCCGCAATCTCATGGCTCAAGCGGCGGATCGCATGCCTCCTCCCCGCCACCCAGTCATCAGAGCAGCGGCGGTGGCAATAGCTCACACCATCGCTAACCTTACTGAAATACATTTGCCTAGCCGCAACTGTGAGGGAGCGGGTTTTCTCTCACCTCGCACCCTACTTTGCCAAACGAAGTATCTCTGAAGCAATCCTGTTAAATGCCCCCGAAAGCTGACCGGCATCGGGGGCATAGACATACAGTCCCGCCGGCAGCGTGGGATCGTAACTCGAAGCATTCGGATCGTTCGCGACACGTCTCAGAAAGTCGTGATCGATCCAGCCGTCTCCTCCCAAACCGATCGAATAGATGATCGGTGAGAACGTGCGGTTATTCCGAATGCGACGCCCCGCGTCATCCGCCGCATTCGTGGAGGCATACACCACTGCCGTCGGAGTGTCCACCCGCATCTGACCCGCATACGCGTCTCCGGCGGGATAAGTGTCTACAGTCTTAAACCCGATCGTCGAGTTACCCCACAGATCCAAAGCCGGAATATAAGCAATATCGTTGCGGACGTAAACCACGCCTTTCTGCGTGAACGCGCATCCCGGCGCGCTGATCAGCGGATCGCTGGTGTCGGGGATGGCCGTTCCCGCGGAGTCCATGATCCCCGTGGTGTATCCGGTAGTGGCGCCATCCGGCGCTCCTTGAGCCAGAACGCCGTTCAGCGTCGCCTTCGCTGGATTGCCCTGCACCGTGCACGAGGTCGCCGGAACACCCGCCACCAGAGTCGAAGTGCGGATGGGATCGTAACGCGTGTCCGTCTGCTGTTTGAGCGGAAAGGCCGCTGCAATCCCGTTCGGCTGGCCGTCGGTGAAAAACACGATCAGGTTCAGCGCCCCCGGTTCATTGATTGCCAGAATCTGTTGATACGCGAGCCAAAGCGCCTGCGCCGATCCCGTGTTACCCGCGCACTGTATCTGTCCAATTACTTCATCGATGGTCGGCGAGGATGTCTTGAAATTCAGGTTGGAGGGAAAATCCAGGTGCGCGCTGGCTTTAAAGGTAATCAATCCTAGCCGATCGCGGCCATTGGTGAATTTGTCCGCAAACCACGCGGCGTTGGCTTTCATCGTAGTGCAGGGTGTTCCGGACATCGAGCCGGATCGGTCCATCGTGAGAATGATGTTCACGTCGCGGCGCGAAGCTTGTCCGGTGGCCGCCACCTGGCCCGTGGTCTTCCCAATGATGGGAAGGAATGAAAGCGGATAGGTCGCGGTCGCCTGCACCGAAACCGTGCGTGTCTTATACGCGGTCTCCTGAATCGAACTGGTAACGGTAACGTTCGAAACTCCATAAAGGCCGTTCGGAAAATTGGCGTTCATGTAGGCGTTCACGGTATCCCGCGCCGAAGCCGTTTGGCTTCCGATGTCGAGCCCAATACTCAGCGACCGCGCTCCCGCCAGCGCCGCGGCATCAACGGCTGCCGAGAGACGCGTCTCCGCGAGATATCCCATGCCACCGTCGATCGCCAGCCCGACCATCGGGATCACGGCGAAGAGAAGCATGAGCGTAAGCAGAAGCAGCGTCGCTCCCTTCTCCCGCCTTTTTCTGTTTTGTGCCGGTGTCAGAATATGGCCCTCGAATAACTTCCTGAGCCGCTGAGGAACCCTGGCCAATCTAAGTCCGGCGACGCGAAATAAGCCTCCGAAAGGTAGGCGAGCTGCCCGGATTGCAGCGCCAGCACGGAGCCGAAGTTCACCGCCCTCGCGTTGATATCGCCCAGATACGTATTCGCGCTGATGTTTCCGCCGGAGTCAATGGTGCCGGACGTGGGAGTTCCAAACGCACTCGTCCGCAGCTTACGGTTTCCGATGACGATGCGGCGCGTGAAGACGGACTGGTTGAGGTTCGCGCACTGCGCTGTGTTAGCGGCCTTGCCCGCGGCCAGGCAATCCCGCGGGCCGATAAACGTGATGGTGGATAGAATCACAACTCCATTTCCGCTGGTCGCCGTGAATGTGAAGTCCGATGCCAGCCGGACCAGCAACTGCTGGTTCTCCGCCTGCGAAAAGTCGACCCCGTAAGCATGCATGTGCCCCGCGTCCCGGCAAATCTGAGTCACTTCGATCGCGCGCACCACGTTCAGCCCGATGAAGATGACGCCCAGCAGCAACGGAACCCAGACGAGGCTGGTGAGCAGGAACTCGATCAAAGCGCTTCCGCGCTCGCGCGGTCTGGGTTGTCTGGGAGCGGTCATAACTCTCACCGGCGCGGCGGAATTCCACCGGGCGAGCTTTCCATAACATCGGTGGATCGAACCGAAATCTGCAGAGGGTCCGAACTTCTCCACACCGGAGCGAGCGGACTTATCGAAACGCCAGCCACCGACACTTCGACCACGTTGCCACCAGCGTTCGAGTTCGTCGCCTTGAGAGTTACCGGGTTGTAATAGTTGATAGAGATCTTCTTGAGCCCGTCCGTTCCGTTCAGAAATCCGAACGCGTTCTGTTGCACGACGGACTTGATCGACGCGTCCTGTCCGGTGTTGGGCGCGGTCTGTCCCGTAACTGCGTAACGGACGCCCGCGCGCGCCGCGAATTGCAGACTCGCCTTGGCGAACACCATCCACCCGGCATCCATCGTCAAAAACACGAAGCCGAGCAGCGGTAACAACACCAGCGAAAATTCGACCAGTTGCGCGCCTCGCCGGCGATTTCGCCGCGTCATGCGCGCGCCTCCAATCTGAGGTGATCCAGGCCCGGCGGCAGCGCGAATGCAGCCGCGTGAGCAGCCACGGATTCACCCGCGTGGAGAATATCTTCCTCCGACAATCCGTGCCGTTCCATGGCGAGCTGGAGATAGCCAATCTTCGATGGATCGATCCCCATTAAGCGGCAGCATGTGGCATCGACCAGCGGCGGCTTGGCCCCGGCGACAATCAGGCCCATCGCCTTGGTCGAACCCAGAATCGGACCGTTGCCTTCCATGGCATCGATTGCGTCCACCAGGCAGAATTGTTTGGGAAAGAGCTGGTGGAGATCGGCAATCGACTCATCGATTCCCGCCCAGTGCAGGGGATTCTTCGGCCATCCATAAACTGCCCCGGGAACCACGCCGAAAAGATTTTTCATGGACAGCGTGGCGCCGGCCCAGTGATGCGTTTTCATCTTGGGAAGGGTGACCAGCAGATCGCTATTCAGAACGGTATGAGGAAGGTAAAGCTCGCGGAGTTTGGAAATGGGATGCGGAATCGAAAGAAGCGAAACATCGTCGAGGTTCAGATCCGTGAAGAGCCTTTCGAATTGCGGTACGGCTGAGAAGTAGCCAGCCGCATCCGCCAGATCTAACGTCGCGCGCCGATGGCCGGGCCCTTCCGCGATACGCACGGTCTTCGCTCCCAGCGACTGAAAAGCTTCAGCGACAGCGGCTACGAACCGCGGACTGGTGTTGATTGGACGCGCGCGGTCGAACTCCACCAGATTGGGTTTCAACACTACGTTTAAGCCGCGCGGATCGACGCGATGCTCCACGAGAATGCGTTGTACGATCGCCGTGAGATCGACCGCGTAGGAAGCGGCGCGATGAATCGAAACGGCGGATTTCACTTTCGTGACGCGCGAAGGCCCGCAGCCCGCCAGCGCAAGGCAGCCGAAGAAGAAGTGGCGTCGATGAAAGGTGGTTTGACTCATCATGCGTGCGCAATCGAAAAGATGTTCGTCCCGGCTAAGGCCGCCTCGGCGATGAGCCGCAACGAGAAATCGACAGTGGTGCGGCAGGCGAGCGCGTCCTCTGTCGGATCGAAGGCTCGTCCATGCGCGGCAAGCGCGATCCGAAGCCAGCTTGTCGCTTCGGCTGATCCGGCTTTTGGCGGGAGCGAGGCCGCGAGATCGAGCGACCGCTTCAGCTCGTCCTTCGCAGCGCCTTAGAATCCGATGAGTGCCATGCCCGTCGTTTCCGGATAAGAAGCAGCCGATTCACTCCTGAAAGATGTTCCGCCATGGTTCCATCCACCGTCGGCGCAGCGCCTGGAAAGGAGAAATCGCTGGCCTTGATGAATGCGGTCGAGCCGCTCGGGGGACGATCCGCGCGACTTCGAAAGCGCCACGATGGCCATCGCGGTCGGTGTGACCCAGGACGCGGTTCCAGGAAACCACGACCATCCCGCGGACTCCGCGTGCGAGCCGCCGCTGCTAAAAAGCCAAGTCCGCACGCGATCCAGCGCGGAGCCCGACTGTCCGATTTGCCGGTCCAGCCACTCCAAGCTTCGAACCCATCGCGAACTCGCGTTACTCTCTCCAGCCAGGAACAGAGAAGCCAGGCTCGTCACCCAGGTACTCTGCGTCACCGCGCTCTGAGGAGCCCAGCCGCCATCGGCACGCTGCTGGGTGAAGAGCCACTCGCGGCCGCGATTCAGTTGGGGATGTTGCGGTTCCCAAGCTCGCAGCGCGAGAAGCGCATAACAGGTCGGTTCGGTCCAGGAGACGCCCTCACCGTAGCTCCATCCGCCGTCGCGATTTTGCTTTTGGCTCAGACTTCGAACGAGAGCGTCGACGGAGCTAGACAATTTTGCGAGAGCGGCGACGCCGGATATAGAGAAGGAGAACGGCGCCTGCGGCCATCCAAATAAAGGTCTGCACTGTAGTATCCATGTATTCCTCCAAAGTTTTTTTGTTTAGCGGCGCACCCTGCGCGCCGTTACTACAGCTATCGACCGGTGCGGGTTATCGCTGTAGGGGCTCATCGAAAGTCTTTCATAGCCGGAAGAAGATTCTTCATGAGCTGAAGCATCCCCGGTCCCGCTGTAACGATCAACAGCGAGGGCATGCAAAAGAAGAAGATCGGGAACACCAGTTTCACGCCTACCTTGCCCGCGCGTTCCTCGGCTTCCTGACGCCGCCGCGTGCGCAAGTATTCGGATTGTGTCCGCAGCGCTTCCGCGACGCTCGTGCCGAACCTGTCGGTCTGTAAGAGGATCGCGACCAGCTTCTTGATTTCATCTTCATCGGTGCGATCGGCAAAGTTGCGCAGCGCTTCCATGCGTGCCGCGCCCGCCAGAATTTCCAGATTGACGAGTGACAGCTCGTCACAAATGGCGGGATGTACGGTCGCCAGCTCACGGCTCACGTTCAGAATGGCCTGGTCTAAGCCGCAACCTACCTCGCTGCAGATGACCAGCAGATCCAAGACGTCCGGAAGTGCGTAGCGAATCTCTAACCGGCGGCGCTTGCTGAGATGACCCAATACGAAGTCGGGAGCGAAGTAGCCGATGGCTCCGCCCGCGAAGAGGATCACGATGCGCGCAACCGGATTGGTCGTGATTCCATTGCGAACCAGTAGCGCGATCAGAAGCAGCACCGCGGTGGCCGCGATGCGGATTCCAGACATCACCGTTACGGCGGAATCCGAGCGAAAGCCGGCGGACGCGAGTTCGCGGCGCGCGAGCTTCACATCGGCCGCCGAGACCGGCAGGATACCGCCGATCGCCGCGAAGAGATCTCTCATGATCGACGTCGTCTGCGACGCGGGGGCGAGGTCCATCGAGTGCTCTTCCGAATCCGCCAAACGGTCCAGAATGCGCGTGGGCCGGACATACTTCGAGTAGCCGTACAACGTGATGGAGCCGGTCAAAAAGACGAAGAGACAGATCGCAAGGGCAGCAGCCATAAAATCACACCCGAATGTTTACGATTTTCTTGATTACGAAATAGCCGACAACCTGGCCCGCCAGAGCGCCGTAAACCAGTTTTCGACCGTCCGGGTCGCCGGTAAGGGTGTGCAGATATGCAGGAGACATGACCATCAGGATCAATGTCACGATCACGGGCATCAGCAGCAGCACCATTCCCGTGATGCGCCCGTGCGCGCTGAGCGCTTTCACCTGACCTTTCAATTGAAAGCGTTCGCGAATCACATGCGCGAGCTTGTTCAGAATCTCGCTGAGGTTGCCGCCGCTTTCCTGCTGCAAAAGCACCGTCGAAACAAAGAAGCGGACATCCACCAGCGGCACCAGCGACACCATCTTTCCGAGCGCCACCGCCAGCGGCGAACCCAACTGCAATTCATGCGAGACACGGCGCAGCGTGGACGCCAGCGGTTCGGCTGCATCCTTGCCCAGCGTTTCCAGGCTCATCGCGAATCCATGTCCGGCGCGCATGGAACGGGAGAGAAAATCCAAAGCGTCAGGGAATTGCTTTTCAAACGCGCGCATCACCTTCGCTCGTTTCCGCAACATGTAGAGAAAAGGAACGAAAAGCCCCAGCGAGCCGATTGCCGCCATACTGATCGCCCGTTCCGAAAAAAGATTGAGTTGAAATCCCAGGAATGCGCCCCCGGCGAGGCCGAAAAGCGACATCGTCATTAGGCGGCTGCTGCTCCATCCGAGCAGCGATTGCTGAAGGAAAGACTCCACTTTGATGGCCGGCGGAAAGCTCTTGAGCCACACCGCGAAAGCATCCTCGCGCTCCGCGGCGCGGATCAGCTCCGCGCGTTCGGCGGGATCGGACGTCTTCGCGGTCTCCAGCATCAGCCGCACCTGCTTCCGCTGCCGCGTCTCCAGAAACGCCAGGCCAAGTCCCACGCAAATCAGGACGACGACAAACACACTCACGAACACGACGATGGCGAGGAGCATAGCGGCTAACGCACCTCGGTCACGCTGGAGAAAATAGCGGGAGGGAATTCGATTCCCGCGGCCCGCAACCGGTCAGCAAACTTCGGCCGGATTCCCATTCCCCGAAATTTTCCCGTGACCCGGCGATCGGGAGAAATCCCGGAGCGTTCGAACGTAAAAATGTCCTGCGTAGTCACGTTCTCGCCTTCCATTCCGACGCACTCGGTCAAATGCGTGACCCGCCGGCTTCCATCGCTCAGCCGCGAGATCTGGATAAACAGATCGACCGCGGAGGCAACCTGCTGACGAATGGAGCGCACGCTCAGATTGCCGCTCGACATGCCGATCATCACTTCCAGACGGCTGATGGCATCGCGCGGATTGTTCGCATGGATCGTCGTCAACGAACCGTCGTGTCCGGTGTTCATCGCCTGCAGCATGTCGAGCGCTTCCTCGCCTCGCACCTCGCCGATGACGATCCGGTCCGGGCGCATCCGAAGCGCGTTAATTAAGAGCTGTCTTTGGGCGATCGCGCCTTTGCCTTCGATGTTGGGCGGCCTGGTTTCCAACCGCGCGACGTGCGGCTGCCGGAGCTGCAGCTCGGCCGCGTCCTCGATGGTCACGATGCGCTCATCCGACGGAATGAATCCAGAGAGAAGGTTGAGAAACGTCGTCTTGCCCGCGCCCGTTCCTCCCGAGATGATCATGTTCAGCCTGCCCTGCACGCACGCTTGCACCAGTTGCATCATTTCGGGACTGATGGACAGCTTGCGCATCAGATCCTCCGGCTGCAACGGATCGCGGCTGAAGCGGCGGATACTGAGGATCGGACCGTCCACCGCCAGCGGCGGAATGACGGCATTCACGCGCGATCCATCCGGCAATCGCGCATCCACCATGGGAGCCGATTCGTCGATGCGGCGGCCCACGCGGCTCACCACCCGCTCGATAATGCGCTGCAGGTGATTGTTGTCGCGAAACTCGATCGCCGTGCGCTCCAACTTGCCGCGGCGCTCCACATAAACCAGTTTCGCGGTGGTGACCAGAATGTCGGAGACGGTGCGATCGCGAAGCAGCGGCTCGAGCGGTCCCAACCCGAACACCTCGTCCATCACTTCTTCGATCAGACGATCTTTCTCGGCCAGGCTTAAGGGCGTCTTCTCCTCATCCACCAGCCGGGCGACCGCGGGCCGGATTTCCTGACGAACGCGATCCGCCGGAAGCGATGAGATGGCCTCCAGATTCATCCGGTCGAGCAGCTTCCGGTGCAGCGAAAATTTCAACTCCTGATATTGCACGGCAGCCGCTTCCCGCGCGGCGGGCGGGACCACGCGAAGGGGCGGGGATGAATCGCGAATCGGTTCCTGTGAGGTCATCGTGCATTATCCAAATAGGGCAAAGCGCTTCTTCGATTCCTTCGGCGCTTCGAGTCCGGCGATCCGTCCCGCCAGTCTGGAGAAGTGTTCCGCGAGCCGGCTCTTCGCGGGCAGCAGCGTTCCGCTGGAGTAGGAATGATAGAGCCCGGGGTAATCGTTGGGAAGAGTCGCGTAAAGCGGCCGGCCTAAGATCTGCTGCAATTCGTCGACGGTGATGTCCATCATCTTGGGCGTCCGGTTCAGCACCAGATTGAGCTTTTGCAAGTTGACCTGATCGTCGGAAATTTTGCGAACGATGGTCTTCACGCCGTGCAGGGCGATCACTTCGAGCGTCGAAACGAGAAATAGCTGATCCACTTCTTCCAGAACGGAGCGCGCCGTACGCGTCAAGCTGCGGCCCAGATCGATCACGGTCCAATCGTGCTGACTGCGAATGAAGCGCAGCACCTGCTTGAACTCGGTCTCGTCCGGATATTCGCCGCCTCCGATCACGGCGGGCGCGGGCAGAATCGAAAGCGAGGGCCGCGTGCGATCGATCATCGCCTTCCAGAGGCTTTCATCTAACCGGGAGAGATTCTTGATGGCGTCGATCACGGAATACGTGCAGGTGCTCTTCATCAAAAAGCCGAGCACGCCTGAAGTGAAATCGAAATCGGCCAGGAGCACGTTGGATTTCGTCAGGCGCTGCAGTTCCGGCGCGATGTGGCAGGCGAGCGTCGTCGATCCGCATCCGCCCTTCGCCGAAAGAAATGCGATCAGCTTGCCTTTTCGTTGCCCCGCCGATTGTTCAATCGCCTCGTGCAGACGCCGAAGCGCGGGGAACAGCGTATCCGCGAAAGGCGGATGGACGAATTCGCTGGCGCCCGCCCGCATCGCGGCTAGAATGGTCGTCGCATCCGATTCTCCATGCATGGCGACGACTTTGGTTTGAGGCGAACGCAGCCGCACGTCGCGAATCGAAGTCCCGAGATCTCCCGGCAAGCCATTCAAGTCGATCAGCAACGCGTCCGGCTGATTGGCCGTTACTCCTTCCAGCAGCCCGATCCAATTCCGGGGATCGTGCTGTGACCAGATCACGTCGTCGGAAGCGCGGCTCAGCGCGGCCACTGCTTCCATTTTCAGAGCTTCGTTTTCCAGCGCGAGGATGACGTTAGCGCAGTGCATATCGATCAGTTTTTGTGCGCGGGTGGCGCGGATTGCGGCGGCACCTGCGAAAGCGGCATCGCCGGTGTTCCCGTGGAGTTCGTATTCGCCGGGCTATCGGCTTGAGGAGTGCTTCCCAGCAGGAATTCAACCGGCAAGACATCTCTGCGGAAGGGCGAATTTGGCACAGCCGGCGGGACCGGATTCGCGGGCGCGTTCATCGAGAGCCCTTTCATAAAAGGCTTCGGCATGTCGATGTCGGGGCGCTTTTCACCGGGCGCGATCGGCTCCACAATCTCCGGTGTCACCAGCACCAGAAGCTCGCTGCGATTCTGGCTCTGCGATTTGGATTGAAACAGTTTTCCGAGCAGAGGAATATCGCCCAGGGCCGGAATCTTGTTGATGGTTTCCGTCAGCCGATTATCGAGCAGTCCGGCGATCGCGAAACTTTGTCCACTCGCCAGCTCTACTTCGGTTTCGACGCGGCGCGTAGCCAGGCCCGGCACCGTGAAGCCTTGAACGGTAAGCCCGTTCGCGAAATCGAGAGAGCTGACCTCCGGCGTCACAATCATGCGGACTGTGCCGCGCGGCGTAACCGTCGGCATAAAGTGAATGCGGATTCCAAACTCGCGAAATTGGACGGTAATCTGGCCGATTCCGGAGCCGCCGCCTTGCAGCGTCGGATAGGGGAACTCGCCGCCCGCCAGGAAACTCGCGGGCTTGCCGCTCATCGTCAGCAGATTCGGTTCAGCCAAAATCTCCAAGAGCTGTTTCGCTTGGAGGGCTTTGATGGTCGCTCCGAAATTCAAATCCGGGCGAAAGAGAAGGATGTTGAGCGCATCGGAAAACGTGAAGCGCGTGGTCGAATCGACGGTGTTCGGAATGGCAGGCGTGAACTGCTGTGTGGACGTCGCGCCGATCGTGTTTCCGCCGCCCGTACTCACGAAATTTGCTCCGAGATCGATGCTGGCGGCGCGATCGACATTCGCGAATCGCACGCGCAACAGGATTTGGGGTTCGGCGGGAGGCACTTTCACGTTCAGTAAATTGATGACTTTGCCCAGCGAGGATGCAATCGATACCGCCCGGCCGGCGGACACGGGATCGTTCACAAGACCCTTGAGAAATACAGTTCCTTCTTCGACACGCATCGAAACGTCCTGTCCGGGCAATTCATTGGCGAGTTCTTCGCGCACGGTTTCCAATTTGGAGTGGCCGGTATTGACGTGTACATCGAACAGACTTCGCTGTCCATCCGCCGCCCAAAGAACCAGCGTTGTGTCACCGGCGTTTTTGCCGTTCACCACCACTTCGGTGCCGCTAACGGCGATGGCCTCCGCGATCTCGGGATTCCCGATCAGCACGCGCCGTACGCCGGTTTTGTTTTCAAGCACCACGGATTTATTCACGAGAACCGAGAGATCGGACGGATTCTGGTCAGCCGCGAAGCTCACGCGGCCCGTCGAAAGCGCGAGGAGCGCGAGGGCGATGAACGAAATCGAAGCGCCCAATTTACTGTTCCTCCCGGCGAGCGTCGAATTGCTGTTCCGTGCGCTTGGTTCCACTGAATACTTCCACGCTGACAGGTTTCGGCGCATGCAAATCCGCGGTGAGCGGAGCGGGACGCGTCGCACGGGATTTGGACATCGCGGGCTGGAAACTGGCACGTTGCGCGGCGGCAGGCATTGCCGATCCCCCGAACAACACGGCCGTGCTCGAACCGTGCGTCGGCCCTTGCATCTGATCCAGCGGGTTCCGCAACACCAGTTGCACTTTGGCTTCGCTGCTTGCCAGATTCAGTATTTCGGCCTGATCGGGCGTGACCAGCAGATTGACCACCTGCGCGTCTTCGGGTTTGCCGGCCGCGTTGCGCTCAATCCGCTGATTGGCGGACAGCACTTCGAGGTTCTGCAGGACCGTTCTCGATACGCTTCCGAGCCGGTTCTGTTCCATGCCGGGCGCGTTCCCCACCACCAGAACATCTACGCGCATTCCGGGAAGGACAAAACCCGCCAGACCCACGACGTCGTTCACGCGCAAGGCAACGGCGCGCATACCCATGGGAATGGTCGCCGCCAGCCCGGCCCCGGCGCCGCTCGCCGCAACGCGTCCGGCCACCAGAGGCTCGTCCTTGAAAACCTTGGTGATCACTCCGCGTCCGACCGCATCCTCCACCTTGAGGAATGAGCCGGCGGGAACGGTTCCCGTCCACGCTACCTTGCGAACGTCCGCGGCTTGGATCAGAGCCCCGATTTCGAGATCATGATCGGCAACCACCAGAGTGCTGGTAACCACCGGTGCGCTTGCCTGGAAGTGTCCGGCCACCATGCGATAGATAAGAAAACTGGCGGCGGCGGACACGGCCAGCGCGAAGATAAAAACCGATAACAACCGTTGATTCATCTGTGAACCTTTAGAGAACTAGGGGAAAAGAAACCGTGACGGCTTTCGGCAACGCGCGCAACCACGGTTCCCGGACTTAGCTGGCAGCTTGTGTATTGGCGTTCGTCAGACCTTTGTTGATGGTGTTCCAGAGGGTGTTGATGGCCTTCTGCGAATTCCCCAAAACGCCGACGGCTGCGAGCGCGATGAACGCGAGAAGCAGCGAATATTCCACCAGGTCCTGCCCCTCTTCTTCCTTCCAGAGTGCTGCGAAAAACGATCGAATCATAGTGTGTCCTTTTTGTTGATTTCCGTTGCGACTTTGTATCCTGTGCAGACTGGCCTTCCGGCTTCGTTTGCCCAATGAGTGGATCGGCGTTTTTCTTCCGATCTTTAGGCTGGGACCGAAATTCCTGTTTAGAGAAGCTTCAGAACGGCAATGCTCACCATCGACAGCGCTCCCGCCGCGATGGACACCCCATGCGGCAGCCGCAGCGTGTCCGATTCGCGGACGTCGAGCGCGGGATGGCTCCGGTAAGGCACGCGAAAGTGGACAAGATCGTCGATGAGCATGGAGACGTTCAGCAGCGTGTCGCGAATACGTCGTTTCCGCAGCACCAGGCCAGCCGCCAGCAAGCCCCCGATGAGAGCCGACGCGATGAAAATGTACAGCCAGTTGATGGGCCCAGCGATCGCGCCAATCGCGCCCATCAGCTTCACATCGCCCGCGCCCATTCCGCGCAGCAGATACAAAGGGATGTAAACGGCAAGAGCCGCGCCGGTCCCCAACAGCGCGAACTCCAGGCCAGCCGCGCCGTCATGGAACGTGTGCAGCGCGATGCCGATCGCGAAACTCGGCACCGTGATCCAGTTCGGAATACGGCGGCCATGCAGATCGAAGCTCCCGCTCAGCAGAACCGTGATGCTCAGCAGCGCATAAAGAAGGGGTGGAAGAATGACCATGGGGCGAGAGGGGTCTCGAACCAAGAGTGCGCGCGCAAAGATTTGCTCTCACGACGGGGGCGCTGCTGGACGCATCTCGAGACGGTCGTTCACCCGGGTACCGGAATCTGCAATCGTGCCCGCGGGCAGTTCCAAAACCGATTTCGCGCGCCAGCAGAAACAAATGCGGTTCGCTTTGACGCGCGGGCAGATTTTCACCACGCGCCGCTGGCGATCAAGGAAAATTACGTCGATCGGAAACTTCATCGCGAAAGTGTGGATGGCCTCGCAGGGCGCGATCCAAAGGCCGGACCCTTTCGGGAAGGCTGCGTGACGAAGGAGTCCGGTGCGCCGTTCCTGGCTGCTGCCCGCGAGAATGACCTCGGTCGCGACGCCGTTCGCTTTATCGATATTCCACGCCGCGAAGCGCGTGGGCGGCGTTCCTTTTGGCGGGAACAATTGTTGGAGTGCCGGCGCTTGCCGAGAACTCTCGAATGTGGCAATCTCCGAGTGGCATCAGTGCTCGAAAGCAAGCAATTATGTCACTGGATCATCAACAGATTCTTTTCGATGAGGATGTCGACACACTCAGCCCAGCCGAAGCCAAAGCTATCGCCGAGGCCGACGAGTGGAGCAAACACAACGAACCGATCCCCATGAACAGGTCCTGGCGGAGTTCGGGCTCAGCATGGCCGATTGGGAGAAGATGAGCGGCAAGGCAGCCGCCCTCTCTAAAACCCCCCTAAATCCGTCGAACTCAAAATCACGAAAAACGCGACCACCAGGAAAAGTCCGTTCGTGAAATCCACAAAAAGCACCAGACTGGAAAGACGCCAGCGTTGCGGCTTTTGCGCCGCCCCGATCAGCCATGCGCTTCCGGCCACCACATGCGCCGCGACGAAAGCCGTAAATCCGTAATAGACCGGCCCCAACGCCGCCGCATTCCAGGGATTCGATAGCAGCGTCACATGCTCGATCAGGTACAGCCGCGCCCACTCCATCGCCAATAGAAACAGAAACGTCGCCCAGCCCACCAGTGCCAGCGCCAGCATACGCTGCGTCATCGCCCGGTCCCGCCGCGCGTCACTCTTCGCCGCCACGTGCATCACGAAGCTCGCCGCAATCGCGAACATCGCCATCGAAACCGTCATCAACCCGGAGGGAAAATGAAATGGCTTGGGCCACACCGGCGTCGCCGCCCGGATTGTGAGATAGAGAATCAGAAAGCCCGCAAACACAGCCGCATCGATCGCCAGGATGCGCATCAGCCCGCGGTCGATCCCGCGAAGTGAATCGGCCAGCCTCATCCCCAAACGAGGAACAAGGCCATCAGGCACAACCACATGACGTCCAGAAAATGCCAGAAAATGCCGCTGATCAGCACTCCTGTCCTTTTACTGGGCCCCAAGCGAAAGCGCAGCGCCGCGACTCCCACCCAGAGCAGCGCGATCAACGCTCCCAGAGCATGTACCGCGTGGGTGACAGTCAGAACGTAGAAAAGTCCGTGACTGGGGTGCGTGTGGAGATAGACTCCCGCGGCGCTCAGTTGTTTCCAGGCGATCGACTGGCCAATCAAGAAACCGGAGCCGAGCAGGATTCCTGTCCACCAGAGCCAGTTAAAGCGATCCCGAAGACCTCGCCGCAAAGCATTCCGCGCCATCTCGATCGCCACGCTGCTCAACAGCAGAAGTGCCGTATTCGGCCACAAAATCCAGGGCACCGGCAGCGAAACCCAATCGCGCGATAAAGCGTGCCGCAGAATCAGCGTGATCGCCAGCGCGACAAACGTCATGGTGCTGGCCACCATGCCGACAATCAGGCCCGCGACCGAAACCGAACGGCTCGACCCGCGGCTTCCCGGATTCGGCTCGCCATCGCCTCCGCCGCCGAAGTGGGGTCCGGTTTCAATCGGAGGCAAACCGCCCCTATCGTGCTCGACAAGACTTCCCCGCGGCGGCATATTCATCAGTATCGCCCTTCGATTTCGGGCTGCCGCCGCCCGTCTCTCGAATCTCTTTAGTGACTCATCTTGTCGGAGGAATCGCTCATCTTATCGCTCGATTCCTTCTTTTTTTTCTTGCTCTTCTTACTGGTCTGGGAACCGGACATCTTGCCGTCATCCATCTTGCCGTCGGACATCTTACCGTTTGACATCTTGTCATCGGACATCTTGCCGTCGGACATCTTACTATCGTCGGTTTTTTTGTCATCCATCTTGTCCTGCGCGGCGGCGGAACTAACTAGTCCCGGTGCGAGCCAGTTCAATGCGACCGCGACAGTAGCTACGGCTAACATGCGTTTCATCTTTGTTCTCCTTGGAGTAGACGTGAGGGTTGCTAAATCCGTGAAACTGTTCGGAGTAACTGCAGCGGAAGTTACGGAAGAAATCCGCGCTCGCTCTCCCAGTGCCGCATGAACCCTTCCGCCTGTAGTGTTCCGCTCTGCGTTCCGTGCAAGGTTGTCAGCTTCACCTGCTCCGGGTACCACTGATCGGGTTGTTGCGACGCATGGGCATAGCAAGCAGCCCGTTTTTGCGATTCCACGCTCGCGATGTCCACGAACTCGGTTGGCGAGAACATCATCGTGTCGCCGCTGACTTCGTAGAAATACAAAGCGAACGCCTTTCCGCCCTTCAGCCACGCGTCCAAAATCATCATGGACAGCGCGCGATGATCGCGATGGCGGTCGATGGGCCAGTGGGTGAAAACCATGTCAGGCTCTTCGGAAAGCAACACGCGGCTGCATTCGTCGTAGTGCGAGTTATCGACCACGGCGCGGCCGTCGATCTGGCGGAGAAACGCGGCTTTCGACTTCAGAATCTGGCACGCCTTATGCGCTTCCGCCGTTCGAACCGCGCCGCATTGACTCGGATCGAAGCCCTTGCAGAAACCTTCGCCGCGATTCAAATAGAGCAAGACCACGGCGTGCCCCAGCTTCGTGTAACGCGCGATCGTGCCGCCGCACCCGCATTCCGGATCGCCGGGGTGGCCGCCGGTCACGACGATCTTCAAACGGTTAGCCGGCGCCGCGCTGGCAGTTCCGGCCGAAAGCAGCAGACTGCCGGCGGAAGCGAAAAGATGGCGGCGGGAGATCGACAAAGCCTGCCTCGCTTACTCCGCCTTCCTCAGCTTCAGCAGCACCAGGCAGCTCAAGGCCGGAAGCACGGTCACTCCCCAGACCACCTGCGTATAAAGATGCCGGTCCGCAAGCCATCCGATCAGCGGAGAAATCACGGTTTGGAGCAGCCCATAAGCAAACGTGAGCGCGGACAAAGCTAGACCGGATTGCTCCGGTCCGAACAGATCGATCGGAATCGCGTAAATATTCACGCTGCCCGCCAGCGCAAAAAGGAAGCTGATCGAAATGATGGCCGTCGCTCCGCTCGCTCGCGGCATCAAGGGCAGCAGCAGCGTGAGGCACAGGCCCAGAGCGCTGACGAAAATCGCGCGCCGCCTGGCCGGCATGGCATCCACGCCGCGCTCCATCCATTTCAGTGACATCCACCCGCCCAGGAATCCTCCTACGTTCGAGACCAGCGGCGGTATCCAAACATAGGCTTGCGTCTGCCGCAATGTTAATCCATGGACATTCACCAGGTAAAGCGTGGTCCAGTACGACCATAGGGAATAAGCGCCCATCCACAGAACGCTCGCGATCACGATGACGATCAGATTGTGTTCCCGCAATAGCGATAATCGCGGACGCTGCGGCAAGGCGCGCCGCGGTTCTCCGGGCGGAATCTTGCGGCTGATCCAGAGCCAAAGCGGAATCCAGAACAAGCTGACGAAGCCGGCAATCACAAAAGGCGTGCGCCAGGAGTATCGATAGGCCACTGAGATCCAGGCCGGTGCGAGGCCCATGCCCAGACTGATCCCCACTTGATTCAGCGCCGCTCCCATGGCCCGTTCCTTAGGCTTTAGATAGATACCGTTCAGCTTCCCGACCGCAGGCACGCCCGCCGATTCGCCAATCCCCAGAGCGGCGCGGCTCATCGCCAGGGTGCCGAAACTGCCCGCCAGTCCGGTCGCGACGGCTGCGCCCGACCACCACGCCACGGCCGCCGCAATCACGCGCGTAACTCCGAACCGGTCCAAGAGCCAGCCCACCCCGATCGAACTGGCCGCGTAGGCGATCGAGAAGGCTGAAATCAACCAACCGTAGCGCGCTTGGCTGAGGTGAAATTCGGCCATGATCAAAGGGGCCAGAGTCGCCAGCAGTTGGCGGTCCAGGAAGTTCAGCGTGGACGAAAAGACGAAGACGCTCACTGCGTACCAACGCAGCGGGGAGACCGGGCGCATCCGTATAGTGTCGCCTGCCGCCATTAAGGGCTCGCGGGAGCGCTACGATCGAGTTTGGAACAGTTCGGTTTCAATTTCGCGCCGGCCCGCCGCATCTATACCGTCGCCGAGTTGAATGGCGCGATTCAAACCCTGCTAAGCGCAGAGTTCGATGACATCTGGGTCTCGGGCGAGATCTCGGGATCGAAAATCCTCTTGAGCGGTCACTGCTATTTCACGCTAAAGGACCGCGATTCGCAGATTCGCTGCGCGCTCTTCAAAGGCACCATGCGATTCCTGCGATTCAAACCGCAGGACGGTGTGGCGGTGCTCGCGCGCGGTCGTGTGGATGTCTTCCCGCCGCGCGGCGAATACCAGATCATCATTGAGCAATTAGAGCCGCAAGGTCATGGCGCACTGCAGCTCGCCTTTGAGCAATTGAAGAAGAAGCTGGGTGACGAGGGGTTGTTCGCGAATGAGCGCAAGCGCGCATTGCCTGCTTTTCCGGCACGCATCGGCATCGTGACTTCCCCGAGAGGCGCGGTGCTGTCGGATATGCTGCAGATTCTCGAGCGGCGCTTTCCCGGCTTGCAGATTCGCATCTTTCCCGCATTAGTGCAGGGCGAAGGCTCGGTCGAAGATGTTGTCCGGGCGATTCAATTTTTCTCGAAGTCGCTGTGGCCGGACGTGCTGATTGTGGCGCGTGGCGGCGGGTCGCTCGAAGACCTTTGGACGTTTAACGAGGAACGCGTCGCCAGAGCGATCGCCATGTGCAGTATGCCCGTCGTTTCCGCGATCGGGCATGAGACCGATTTCACCATCGCCGACTTCGTGGCCGATCTCCGCGCTCCGACGCCTTCCGCAGCCGCCGAGATGGTGATTTGCACGCGGCAGGAACTGGTGGATCGCCTGGACGGAAACATGCGGCGGGTGCTCCAGGCGCTGCGGTTGAAGCTGGCTGTACTGCACCGGCGCGTCGAACAGCAGAGGGCCGAACGCTCCGTCATGATCCTGCATCGCGCCGTGAACCGCCGCTTCCAAATGCTCGATGACAAAGACGGCCGGATGCGCGAAGCCATGCGCCGCTTGCTAAATGTCCTGCAATTGCGGCGCGCGGCGCTCGAAACACGGCTTCGATACATGGACATGCGGCCGCGTTTGGAAAGGGATCGGAGCCGGATGAACGCGCTGCACGCGCGGGTCACGCAAGCGATGGGAGGCGTGCTGGCGCGCGATCACAGACGTTTAGAACAAAGCGTAACCCGGCTGGAGCAACTCAGCCCCTTGCGCGTGCTGGATCGCGGTTACGCCATCGTCAAACAGAAAAATGGCGGGATCTTGAAGGATCCCGCCATGGTGGAAGTGGGTAGTGAGCTCGAGATTCGCCTCGCGGGCGGAACTCTCGAAGCAACTGCGCGCTGATCGCTACTTCTTTTCTTTCTCCTCCGGTTTCGGCGCGGGACGCTGCGGCGGAGGTGGCTGCCGTTGGGGTTGTGCTTGGGGCTGAGCCTGTGGTCGCGGTTCGGGCCGAGCTTCAGGCCGCGCTTCAGGCCGAGGCGCGACCTGCTGTGGGGCTGGACGCGGAGCGGGTGCAGGTTCACGTACCTGCTGGGGGGCTGGACGCGGAGCCGGCGCCGGTTCGCGTACCTGCTGCGGAGCTGGACGGGTAGCCGGTGCCGGTTCACGAACCTGCGGCGGAACTTGCCGCGGAGCCGCCTGCGGAACCTGACGAGGTGCGGCGGCAGGCTCGCGAACCTGCGGCGGTGCCGCCTGCGGAGCCGGACGCTGTGCCGGTGGGACGGCTTGCGGAACCGGTCGCGCCTGCGGAGCCGCGGGAGGTGTCGCTTGCGGACGCGTTGCTGGCGCGGCTTGCTGTGGAACGGGCCGCGGCGCGGCTGGCGCTGCCTGTGGAACGGGCCGCGTAGCCGGAGTCACGTTCTGCGGAACTCTGGCGGGCGGAACCGGCTGCGCCGCCGGGGGCCGCACTGGAGCGGGAGCCTGCTGCGGAGTAACCGGCCGTTGAACGGGCGCGGCCTGCTGCGGCGCACGCGTTAAAGGTTGGCCCGGCGTCACTGGCGCCGGACGTGCGGCGGGCTGACCTGCCTGCGGGGGACGTGCTTGCGGTGCCGCGTTTGCGGGGGGAGCCGCCGCGGGTTTCGGCTGATTCGCACGCGCGGCGAACCCTCCGGGAAGAGCACCCGGCGTTACCGTCGGAGTCACAGGCTTAACTTGCGCCGTATTGATCGGTCGAACCGCAATGCGCGCCGGAGACGCAGCAGGAGGCGCCTGCTGACGAAGCGTCTGCAGTTGCTGAGGAGCTACCGGTTTGCCGGGGTTCGCCTGCAAGAGCGACTGCCTGGCTGCAAACGGCACCGCTGCGGGCGGCGGCGCGGACCACAGCCAGCGCAACACGTCCAGCATGGCGGCGTCGAAGGGCGGGAACGACATGGAGTCCGAGTTCGCGGGACGCCGCATCACGGCCGCGGTCCGGGTTCGTCCCGCACTCCCGGCAACCCCTCCGGGATGATGGCGCCGGAGCGCGGCGGCACGGTGCCCGGCACCAGCCTCGGCACGATCCCCTCCCGTCCCGTCACATGCGGTTCATATCCCCGCCCCCGCGGCGGAGCCAAACGCCG
>JAVHMZ010525946.1:0-14803 GCA_034782995.1 Amazona versicolor
GTGATCTCCGCCTCGGTCGTAGGGTCGGTGGTGATCATGGTTTCGCCGGTCGACGAGTCCCGCCATTTGCCGGCAATCAACAACTGGCCTCTTGGTACGGACTCACGAGCCGGAATGCCTGAGTGGGGTGCACCTCCCTGGTGGCCGGTCAGTGCTTTGGTCTTGTCGTTCGGGATCGCTGGCGCTGCAGGTGACATGGTTGGATCTCTGATCTTGTCCGGGCCTGGTTGCAGCCCAACTATTCACGCTAGAGAAAACGCCGGCTGATGCAAAGGACAAAAATCCGACAATGTCTGCCAACGTTATTAGCGAGCCAAACGTTTCGCTGGTGCGTTGCGCAAAAGGGGTTACGATGCAAAAGCGATGCAGCGTTCCGATCCGTTCCGCGGGCAATCTCAGACAACTCTTCCGGCGCGCCGCATTACGGTGCTGGCTACGCCTACCGCTCAGGCGCTTGAATTGGCCGGTCCTGTTGAGGTGTTTGCGATGGCCGAGCGAAAGCTGAAGGAAGCCGGGCGTAGTAAAGCACCGCCGTATATTGTCGACATCGTTTCGGCGATCGATGACCTGACTATACAAAGTTCGTCGGGCCTGACAATGACGGCTCAGCGACGGTATAGTGACGTGAAAGAGTCGGTTGACACGCTGCTGGTCGCCGCCGGTATGGATATCTGGTCTGCAAAGGACCAGCCGGATCTACTCGGATGGGTCCGGGAGAAGGCGAAGACTGTGCGCCGAATCGGATCTGTTTGTACCGGCGCATTCCTGTTGGCGGAGGCTGGAATACTGGACGGCCGCCGCGTGACAACGCATTGGTACTTCTGTCAGCAACTGAAGGAGCAATACCCCGCGCTAACCGTCGATCCCGAACCTATTTATATCCGCGACGGAAATGTGTTTACCTCTGCCGGTGTAACTTCGGGCATTGATCTTGCCCTCGCGATGGTGGAAGAAGACCTGGGAAGCGATATCGCTTTGCGGGTAGCGCGTGCACTTGTCCTGTTCCTCCGCCGTTATGAGGGACAAAGCCAATTCAGCACTTCACTTGCGTTTCAGAGCAAATCCCGCCTTCCTCTGCGAGAGATGCCGGTCTACATCCTGGAAAATCTTGCTTCCGATTTATCCGTTGAGACGCTTGCCTCGCGAGTTGCCATGAGCTCGCGCAACTTCGCCCGCACATTCCATGAGGAATATGGAGAGACTCCCGCTGTCTTTGTTGCACGACTGCGCCTTGAAACTGCGCGCAAGTTGGTTGAGGAGAGCGATCTCAGCCTGGAGCAGATCGCGCTTGCTTGCGGACTGGGGGACTCCGATTCGATGCGTCGAGCTTTTCTAAAACGGTACGGGCAGACGCCAGCCAGCTTGCGGACGTAAAGCGCGGGAATGAAGCCATAGTTACTGAAACAGTGCGGCCCAGGCTTCCCCAGCCGTTTGTACACGTCGCGAAGGGAATGCAATTGCCGGCGCGGCCCCCGGCATGCTTTGCGATTGGAGTAAGCTCTAGATTTTCAAGAACAGCTTGCGCCGGTACATCCAGAAAAGTAGCAGCCAGAATGTTAGCAACACAGCCGATCCAAGCAGGAACGGCTGAAGCCCGGACCCGAACAAAAGAAACGGCGCGTCGCCCAGGTGTATGCGAAAGCTTGCAGTAATGAAAGAACCGAACAGGTGCGCAATCAGATACGCGGCAATGGAGTTCATACCGACCACTACCAACGGAAAGGCCCACTTGCGATGGCCTTTCATGTCGATGACCCAGCTGAATAGCGCCAGGAAAAAGAAGCAAACGCCACCGCTGAAAAGAGTCCAGGCGGGAGTCCAGATGCGTTTCACGATCGGGCAAACGCCCGTGAAGTGTAGCAGTAAACCAGCAGCCACGCCGATAGCACCCGCAACAGCAAAGCGCCTAAGAGGTATGCGCGGCGCATAGCTCCTCAACCAACGTCCTGCTATAAGGCCAAGGATCATGGTTGCCAGTGTTGGAACGAAGCTAAGCGTGAGATAGCCGCCCTCATTGAATTTGAAAGGCGTGGTACGTGGAAACAAGTTCAGGAACCACTGATCGAAAGCGTTCCCCAGGTTGGCGTTCTTGTTCCAATGGGCAGCGAAGCCGGCAAAGTTGTGTGCCCAATGGACAGGTACCCCGACTGCGGCGTAATCGAAGTTTGGGCCAGGTAGAGGATAAATGGCCCAAGCAAGCCAATATGCGAAGAGTATGCCTCCGAAAGCGCTCCACTGCCAAGATGGTGAGCGGAAGCCGAGAAGAAACAGTAGCGGATAGCCGAGGCCAATCTGAGTCAGCGTGTCTTCGAACGTGAAATAAGTGCGCGGGCTGTCCATGGATCGCAGGAAGATGCCAAGTGCCACAAGCAGCAACGAACGCCACAGTGCACGGATGAATAGTGGCTTAAATTCTGCCCCGTGCCGAAGCCGGCTGGCAATTGAATAAGGAAGAGCGACACCGACGAGAAACGAGAACGACGGTTGAATCATGTCGTGCAGTGAACAACCCGCCCAGTCCACGTGAGTCTGGTTATATGCCAGAAAGGCCCAGAAAGAACTGTTCGGATAGGCTCTCGACACACGGGCGAACTCAAGCACCTCGCCCATCATAAGAAGCATGACAAAGCCCCGGTAGGCATCGACCGCGATGTTTCGACTTGGCGCTTGGGCAGCGGGCGGCACAACCGCAGCTGTGCTCTGTTGTTGCTCAGGCTCCTTTGTTGCAAGACCCATCAGACGTGCGCTCCGTTCCGACCGCCTCAAAAAATGTTTGGCAGAAAAAGAGCTTTCAGGATATAACAGGCTAACTGTCCTTGATGTCGAGGCGGCCTTCCCATCATGTCCGGATTCAATTTGCGTCTTGCCAAGGTGCTCGGGCGAAACGAGCGCATTTCCCGTCGTGATTTTTTGGACGGGGCTCTGGTGGCATCGGGCGGTGCACTGTTGTGCGCCCAAGCGCCAGCACAAATGATGGAGCAAGCGAGCGACTGGACCGGTTACACCGGCGAAGGCGATTACCGGCTAGCGGCCGGCAACATGGAAGAAGTTGTGCAAGCTGCGCACGCTGTACGCGACGGGAAGTACGATCGAATGCAAGACGCAGCTGAAACAGGCGAAATCTACGATTGCGCCGTGATCGGTGGCGGGCATGCCGGTCTTTCAGCCGCTTTGTTCTTTCGGCAGAAAGCGGGAGCAGCGGCAACGTGTCTGGTGCTGGACAATGCAGCTGTTTTCGGGGGAGTGGCCAAGCGCAACGAGTTCAACGTCGACGGCCACAAATTGTATGCGCCGCAGGGGTCAGTCCATTTTCAGCCGCCCTATCCGCATAGCTTCCTGAAAGGCGTGTACGATGCGATGGGACTTGACCTGGCGGCATTCGGCCAGTACCAGACGTGGCGAGGACCTTCGCCTGCACTCTCGCTTGCGCGCAGCCCCTATTCGGTTGCGGACATGGCGAAACCCACATATGGCTTTTACTTCGGGGCAAAGTTTGGAAAGAATCCGGGTGCGTGGGTGACCGATCCGTGGGCAAAAAACCTGGAGGGCTGCCCTTTCAGCGAGCAGGTACGTCGCGAAATGCTGGCCTGGCGCCATGGGCAAGGCGCCCAACCGGCTTGGCGCTACGAATATCCGGGCGATGAAGTCTCACGCAGGATCGACAGCATGACGCTCGAGGATTATCACGTCCAGAGGTATGGGATGAGCCGCGAGACAAGCCGATTGTTGTTTACACACGATACCGCCGGCGGCCTCGGGCTGGGACCTGATGCGCTCTCCGGCTTTTGTAACTTCGCCTGGAGTTCGATCCCGACCACCGACGATTCCGCCGCCACTGGATGGCAGATGTTTCCCGGCGGAAATTCAGGGATGACACGGCTGATCGTAAAAACCTTGATTCCGGAAGCGATGGCCGGGCCGCGCACCATGGAGGCGGTTTGGAAGAATTCGATTAACTTCAGTGCGCTCGACCAGACGGGGCAAAAGACCAGAATCAGGCTTCGCTCGACCGCAGTAAGGGTCGAGCACGAAGGAGAGCCGCATAAGTCGGAGTTTGTCAGCGTCACCTACTCCAGGGACGGCAAACTTTACAAGTTGAAGGCAAAGAGCGTTGTGATGGCAGGTGGAGGCTGGATCACCAAACATGTGGTCCGTGGCTTAGATGCCGATCGCGAAGCGGCTTACAACTCGTTTCTCTACTCTCCCTACCTGGTGATTAATGTGGCCCTGCGCAACTGGAAGTTTCTCTATAAGCTGGGGATCTCGGGCGGGCAGTGGTTTGAAGGCCTTGGGAGCTTCACGGAGGTGCGCAAAATGGCGGATTTCGGAGTGGACACGGCTTACGCCGGACCTGAGATGCCGACTGTGCTGACCTTTTTCATTGACTTCGCCAAACCTGGTAAGCCGGCAGTCCAACAAGGGCATCAAGGACGCATCGAGTTACTTTCAACACCGTACCGCGAATACGAACGCCAGATTCGAGAGCAGATGACGGCCTTATTTGGCTCGTCCGGGTTTGATGCTAAACGGGACATTCAAGGAATTGTTATAAATCGCTGGGGTCATGCATTCATCAACCCCCAACCAGGTTTTTATTTTGGGGCAAATGGCAAGCCAGCTGTGCGCGACGCTTTACGCAATGCGCCATTCGGACGGATCGCCTTTTCGCACTCTGATCTCGCCGGAGCGATGGACCATCGCAACGCTTACATGGAGTCCTACCGTGCAGTAGGCCAACTTTGCAACGGTGTGCTGACAACATGAACTCTCTAAAAGTGAATTGGATGATGCGCGGGGCAGGATTTTGCAACTGCCTTCTGTCTTGCGTGGTGGCAGGGGCGCTAATGTTCACGCTCTCACCGATTGCCAAAGCGCAGGTGGATACAGGAGCGGTGCTAGGCAGCGTGCGTGATACCAGCGGCGCGGTGATTCCCGGAGCGCAAGTCACGCTCACGAACGAAGATACCGGTCAGAAGCAGAGTGCTGCTTCTGGAACAGCTGGTGAATACACATTTTCGCCAGTGAAGATCGGGCGCTATTCGGTTGTAGCCGAGGTGAAGGGGTTCCAACGCGTTGAGCAAACGCAAGTAACGGTGCAGGTTCAGCAGCGCGTGGTGGTGGATTTTGAGCTTCGACCCGGCCAGATGTCGGAGACTGTGGAGGTAACGGGTGAACCCCCGGCACTGCAGACCCAGGATGCCTCGGTTGGTCAGGTAATTACTTCGCGAGCCATTAACAACCTTCCCCTCAACGGGCGCAATTTTACGTTTCTGGCTAGGCTCGCTCCGGGTGTCACACAGAACCAGCAGGACACCCGTGGTTTGGGATCGAGTGGAAGCTTTACCGCAAACGGGCTACGGCCATCACAAAACAACTACTTACTCGATGGCATAGACAATAACTCGAACCTTGTAGATTTCTTGAACGGGACTGCATTTGCCGTGAAACCACCGGTGGATGCTATCGACGAATTCAAAGTCCAGACTAGTAACTACAGCGCAGAACTCGGACGTTCGGCTGGAGCCACACTCAATGCGACCATCAAGTCCGGGACAAACAAATTCCACGGAAACGTCTGGGAGTTTCTCCGCAATGACAAGCTGGATGCTGCGAATTTCTTCGAGAACGCCGGCGCCGTCTCGAAAGGGGAGTTCCGGCAGAACCAGTTCGGTTTCACGGTAGGTGGACCGATCATCAGAAACAAGCTGTTCTTTTTTGGTGATTATGAAGGCACTCGGGTCCGGCAGGCACTTCCTTCATTAAACACTGTCCCGACGGCGCAGGAACGAAGCAGTAGTTACTCGAATCTTTCCGAGTTACTTAACCAAGGTTCCACACGGACCGACATCCTGGGTCGAACCTTCCCACTGGGGCAGGTCTTTGATCCTTCTACAACACGGGCAGTCTCGTGCGGCGTTCCGGACACGGTGACCGGAATCACTGTTCCTTGCGCAGGGTCGCCGACGGGAGGGCTGGCTGGTTATGCACGGGAGGCATTTGCAGGCAACATTCTGCCGGTAAATCGGCTTGATCAAAATGCGATCAAACTATTGAATCTGTATCCAGCCCCAAACCTGCCGGGCTTGTTTAATAACTACACCGCCGATCCTGTCCTCAAAAACGACGCCAATCAGTTCGATGTCAGAGTCGATTCCAACCTGAGTGACAAAGATTCCATTTTTGGCCGCGTAAGCTGGGTACACAATCCCCAACTGATACCCGGACCTTTTGGCGGTGTCGCGGATGGCGGCTCGTTCGCAAGTGGGGATCAGACAGCAAACTCGATCAATGCAGTGATCAGCGAGACACATTCTTTCTCGCCTACGCTGGTGAACGAACTTCGAGCCGGCTTCAATCGCATTGTCAGTACGAGGCTGCAACCCAATGCCGACACGCCTGGAATTCCCGCTCAGTTTGGTATTCAGGGCATTCCACAGGGTAATAGTAATGGGGGATTGGGTTCGATTTTCATTACCGGGCTGACAACTTTGGGAAGCAACCAGTACTTGCCGTCCATCGAATACAGCAACACACTGCAATTTACCGATAACTTGAGTAAACAACTCGGGAAGCAATCGCTGAAGGTGGGATTTCAATTTCAGCAATTGCGATTTTCCATATTGCAACCACCGTCCGGTAGGGGCACGTGGACATTCGGGGGTGCATACACAGAAGTTCCGGAAACTAGCGGAGGAAATACTGGACTAGCGCAGATGTTGCTGCAACCGATTCCCGCAACCGTTCCGGGAGCTAACGATTACGTGGGAGGGGCAGAGAGTGTCTCAGCCTCGAACATCGCCAATACTGATCTGTATCATCACTATTACGGTGGTTATTTTCAGGACGATATAAAGTTCACAAGCAAGCTGACGATCAACTTAGGTCTGCGATGGGAATACTTTGGACAACAGGTAGAACGGTATGGAGCGCAATCGAATTTCCTGCCCTCCGGGTCGTCTAGCTCACCGTCGGAATTCCTCCTCACGAAGCGCCGCTGTAATCAGCCTTTCTCTCCGGACTTTCTGGCTGCTGCGCAAACCGATAACATCAATATCGTTTGCTCTGATGCAGCAGGTCTTGGACACTCGCAGGCAACAAACTTCTCGCCGCGTGTGGGATTCGCCTATCAACTAAGCCGCAAACTAGTGGCGCGTGGAGGGTATGGAATCTTCTTTGGAGGTTTTGAAAATTCGGTTGTAGAAACCTATGTGGATTTTCCGTTCCAATTTAATCTTACTTATCCCAGCTTGACTCCTAACGCTCCGATTACCTATCCGAACGGGCGATTAGGCACGCTCGAAACAGGACTGACCGGTATTCCGCTCACCCCTGAGGCCGTTGAACCAGGTGGAGTTTCGTTTCTGGGCGAGGATTTCCATCTGAAAACGCCCTACACCCAGGGCTACAACTTCACATTGCAGTATCAGCTAGGGCAGAATGACACCGTATCGGCGGGTTATGTCGGTAACACCGTTCGGCATCTGGGTGTTTACATTAACCCGAATTCGCCCGGCCAGATACTCCCACCGGGCCTTGATCAGTATGATTATTCGCGGTTTCCTTCCTTCCAAACGGGCTCCACTTACACTACGTTTTCGGGAAATAGCTTCTACAATTCAGCGCAGGTGAACTACGAACACAGATTTCACGCCGGCCTCAGTATGCTCGCGAATTATACGTGGTCGAAATGTAGGACCGACGCCGTTGACGTCCTGAATGGAACCGCTAACACGGGATATCGTGCGCCATTGCTGGCGGGATTCGGGATTAAGGGTGACTATGGTTTGTGCGATTTCGACGTTCCGTATGTGTTCCATTTCAGCGGTGCCTATGACCTGCCATTCGGCCACGGAAGACAGTTTCTGAGCAATAGCCCAAGAGTGGTGAACTCTATTCTGGGCGGCTGGACGACCAACTGGATCCTAACGCTGGACAAGGGTCAGCCGGGAACTGTGCCTTGCGTCATTGCGACAACCTCCGGCTTCGGTTGCAATGCGCTGCTTGTGCCCGGGAACGATGTGCTCGCGCCACATCACGACGTCAATCATTGGCTCAATCCGAACGCATTCGCAAGCCCACCTGTCGCAACAGCGATCGGGCAGACTGACTACTCGGTGCTAGGTGGAGGGCCAACTCAATTCAGAGGGCCGGGCTATCGCAGGCTCGACTTCTCGCTATTCAAATCTTTTCAGATATTCGAGAGGTCCCGGGTCGAGTTTCGCGCCGAATGCTTCAACCTTACAAATACGCCCAACTTCTCGCCGCCTGGTTTTAGCGGAAATGGTGTGGTGTCGGCACCTGGTTCGCTTGATTACACGTCACCAACAAGTTTCGGGACAATCAATTCGACACGGGACGGCCAGAACGATCAGCGCGAAATTCAGTTTGCACTGAAGCTTTATTGGTGACGCTATGAACAGCATTGGGCTATCGGAGCGCAAAGATCAATCCACCATTTCGACACAAGCAGTGCCAAGAAATTTGATCGCACGGGACGTTCTATGCGGAGCACGTTGGCTGGCTGGGAGGCAGGGACTCGAACCCCGATACGCAGATCCAGAGTCTGCAGTCTTACCATTAGACGACCTCCCAATGGTGCCTTCAGTTTACCGCGATAGAGTGTGAGGTATGCCAAAGGGCTCGGGAGCGATTGCGACACCAGAACAGGAAGTAATTACTCTGGCACTAGACGTTGGCGGTACCGGAGTAAAAGGCATGCTATTGAACGCCAAAGGCAAGCCGGTCAGCGAACGCGAGCGATTCGATACACCACAACCTGCAACGCCCGACGCTGTGATGACGGTGATGGACAGCATCGTTCAGCGGTTGGGCAACTTCGATCGGGTCTCGGTTGGCTTCCCTGGCGTAGTGAAGCACGGCGCGACTTTGACAGCGCACAACCTCGACTCGGCGTGGGTCGGTCTCGATCTGCAAAAGGTGCTCATGCGACGGTGGAAACGGCCTGTGAAGGTAGCCAACGACGCCGCTATACAAGGGCTAGGCGCTATTCGCGCACGCGGCGTCGAGATGATTATCACGCTGGGCACCGGCTTCGGTTCGGCTTTGTTTATCGATGGCCGGCTCGTGCCCGGGTTGGAATTAGCCCATCATCCGTGGCGCAAGGGAAAGACCTACGAGGATTATTTCGGACGCAAAGGGCTTCAGTCTCTGGGCCGCAAACGCTGGAACAAGATGCTGGCAAAAGCGATTACGCAAATTGAACATCTGTTCAATTACGAACATTTGTATATTGGCGGCGGGAATGCGGTAAAGATAGACATTACATTGCCGCGCGACGTAACACGCGTGCCCAATCAAGATGGGTTGCTAGGCGGCGCAGCACTTTGGCGCAGCTAAACAGGCGCTAGCGCGATAGGAACCGATTTTAACGAACGAGAAAGGGCCAGTGCGAAATCGGGTGCAGGCCATAACGCCATATCAGCAATCCGACAACTCCGGATGCAACCAGCACCACGCCCGCGAGAATGCTAAGGGTAAGCTTCCACGGAAATTGCTTGCCTTCCCGGTGGCGCACTAACAGGAAGCTGGCAAACAGGCCCACAAAATAGAGCATCACCATGGGGATCGCAAAGATCATCATGTTGAAAATGTCCGGGGTGGGCGTTACAACCGCGGCAATCACGGTAATGGCAAGAACGGCGTAGCGGCTATGGCGCAACAGAAACCGCGGAGAGGCCAGGCGCAGGAGCGTCAGGAAGAAGATGATGACTGGCATCTCAAACACCAGTCCCACCCCTAAGGTCACATTCACGAACAGGTCGAAGTACTCGCTGATCGAGACCAAAGGCCGTACATGCACGTCGCGCCCGATCCCGAGCAGGAACTCAAGACCAAAGCGGAAGGCGACGAAATAGGCGAAGCAACCGCCGGTGATGAAGAGCCCAGCCGTAAATAGAATGAACGGAGCCGCCAGCCGCCGCTCCTTCCGATAGAGGCCCGGCGATATGAAAGCCCAGACCTGATAAAGAATCCAAGGCGAAGCCAGGAACACCGAAACAAGCAGAGGAAGCTTGATCCAGATGATGTTGAAGCTCTCCATCGGCGTGATTTGAGCCAGCTCAGGAGGGTTGATGCCGAGGTGAGTAAGTGCCGACACGGCAGGCGCGGAAACAATCAGCCAGAGTTCTTTCGAGAAGAACATGCTGAGAAAGAACGCGACCACGAGACCGAGAATGGCGCGCAGGATACGCGTTCGCAGTTCTTCCAGGTGCTCGAGGAAGGACATCCGAAGCATGCCCGATTCTTCGTCGTTGCCGTCGTCGTCTGAGGAACCGAGTGGCGGTTCGGGAGGGGATGGTGGCGGCAATTTCCGAGCAAGTTCGCCTCGCACCGTAGTTCGTACAGGCGAAGAGGGACTGTGTTCCGCGTACTCGGGGACAACGGACTCAGAGTCGGCGATCGGTGCGCCCTGACTCAGATCATCAGACATCGCGCCGCAGTTCTAAGCGCCTATTGCGCTTACGATTGCGACTCCTCACCTGAGTGAGCCAAGCCCTCGTGTCGCCCGGCGTGGACTGAATGGTAGCCGTTTGAACGCGGAACCGTATCGGCAATCGCCGACACACCGAAGGGAGCCGGATTTGCAGCCTCTGCATTCTCACGGACTGCTGCCTGCTGTTCGCTTGTCAACTCCCGATGAGGCTCACTCGAACCTTCCACTTCTTGTGCGTGGTAATCGGAATCGTAGTGCGTAGGCAGGACGGGGCGGGAAGGCGCATAGCTCGAAGCCCTGTATGATTCATGCTGCGTTTCGTGCTCGATCTCTCGCATATGCGAATCAAAGGTGGCCTTCAATTCGTCTTTAGCGCGGCGAAACTCACTGAGGCCTTTTCCCAGCGTACGGCCCAGCTCGGGAAGCTTCTTGGGGCCGAAGAGCAGTAGCGCCAGTACAAACAGCGCCATCATCTCCGGAATGCCTAAAGGACCCATGTTTTACCTCGCCAGACGCTTTCATGATATCCCAGATAGAGACATGACGGTCCTGGCCCGTGCTCTTCAAGCAACGGTATTCGGCGCGTTCGCTTTACCGCTATTTGCGCAAATTGAGCTACATCAGCCTACGGCGGGGAAGGTTGTCGTGACAGAGGGTGGCGTGATGATCACCACACTCTATGCAGGGCCGGAGTTCAACAAGCCATTTCTAGCACCTTTGAAAACACCTGCGGGCGTGATTGTCACGCGACGTTTTCCGATGGAGCAGGTTGCGCAAGAAAGCCACGATCACCCACACCATCGGGGGCTCTGGATTGGCTACGGCAATATCAACGAAGTGAATTTCTGGGAAAACGAACCTGGGGAGTCGGACCGGGTGGGCCGCATCGTGCTACGGAACCTTGCTTTGCAGCAGGATACCGTCGAGGTTCAATTGGCCTGGGTTACTCCGGAAGGATCTACTCTTTTGAGAGAGCAGCGCCGGATCCAGTTTCGCCCCAGTCGCGGCGGAGTTCGCTTGCTCGACCTTGATTGTCAATGGACTGCGGCACGGGATTCGCATTTCGCGGATACCAAAGAGGGGCTGCTCGCATTACGGCTTGCCGATAGTATGACCGAGGCGCACGGTGGAAAGATCTTTAACTCCGAGGGCGCTGCGGGCGAGCGACAAGCTTGGGGCAAGCGTGCCCGGTGGGCCGCGGACAGCGGAGTTGTGGATGGCCACCAGGTTACCGTGCTGCTTATGTCACATCCAGGAAACATTCATGCTCCTGAACGCTGGCATGTTCGTGGATACGGATTATTAGGTGTGAATCCGTTCGGTACTCACGCTTATGACCCGGCTGTAGCGAGCGACGGCGGGTTTACATTAAGGGCTGGACAACGGCTGCATCTTCGATATCGCCTGGCGACTGCGGACAACAAGATCTCGCCGCCGGAGGCCGATCGATTGACTGCGGAATTTGCAGCGCAGCCCTAGCGCACCACAAGATTGACAAGCTTATCGGGCACCACGATTACCTTGACAATCGTCTTGCCTGTGAGAAAGGGCTGGACTTTGTCCACAAGCAGACTTAAACGCTCGAGCTCTTGCGATGCCGTCCCTACTGTGGCGGCAAGATGACCCCGCACTTTGCCGTTTACCTGCACTGGAATTTCGATGGTGTCCTCGAAGGCCAGCGCCGGATCGAACTCGGGCCAAGGCTGGCGGAACACTGCTCCTGACTCTCCGAGCATGTCCCACATCTCCTGCGCCACAAAGGGTGCGAACGGTGCAAGCAGCAAGGTCAGCGTCCGCGCAATGACACGACGCGTTCGCGCGCCGATCGACTTCTCCAGATCGCATTGCATGTTGACCAGTTCCATCAACGATGCGATCGAGGTGTTGAAGTGCCACCGGCTGTCAAAATCTTTGGTGATGCGCTCGATCGTCTGGTGCAGCCTGCGAAGCGCTTTTGTGTCAGCCGTGCCTGCTTCTGTCCCATGCGCATCAGCATTGCGCGAAACGAAGCGAAAGGCTCTGGCCAGGAAGCGGTTGACGCCTGAAACTCCTTCTTCCTGCCAGTCGAGATCGCGATCGGGCGGAGCAGCGAACAGACTGTAGAGGCGGGCGGAGTCGGCTCCATAGCGCGCGATCATTTCGTCGGGCGCGACAACATTACCCAGACTCTTGGACATCTTCGCGCCGTCCTTAATCACCATCCCTTGCGTGAAGAGCCGTTTGATGGGTTCGAGATTCGTGACCGCGCCAATTTCGCGCATCATCTTTGTCCAGAAGCGCGAATAAATCAAGTGGAGGATGGCATGCTCGACGCCGCCAACATACTGGTCGATGGGAAACCACTTGGCAATGATTTGTGAATCGAATGGCGCGCCGGAATTGTGGGGATCACAGTATCGATAGAAGTACCAGGAGGAATCGATAAAGGTGTCCATGGTGTCGCTTTCACGACGTCCAGGCTCTCCGCACTGGGGGCACGGCACGTTCATGAAATCGGCCACTGCCTCGAGCGGCGACCGGCCTGATCCGGTAATCTTGACCCCGTCTGGAAGCCGGACTGGAAGCTGCTCCTCCGGTACAGGAACAGCTCCGCATTGCGGGCAATAGACGATCGGAATGGGTGTGCCCCAGTAACGCTGGCGCGAGATGCCCCAGTCTTTCAGGCGGAACGTTATCGAAGAGGTGCCGAAGCCATGCTGCTCGGCATAGGCAGTCATTTGAGAACGGGCTTGGGCACTCGTTAAGCCGCTCCAGTCACCGGAGTTTTCAAGGATGCCGTACGCGGAGATCGCATCGGTCATCTGTACCGGATCGGCCAGCGGCTCTCCTTGTACACGAATCACCGGGACGATAGGAAGACCATACTGGCGGCAGAATTCGAAGTCGCGGCTGTCGTGAGCCGGTACTGCCATAATTGCGCCGGTGCCATAGCCTGGCAGGACGAAGTTGGCAATCCAGACAGGAATGCGAGCACCATCAAAGGGCCGTATGGCGTATTGACCCGTGAAGAGACCGACTTTGTCGATAGCGCCCAGTTCCTGCCGGGCTTTGCTGTCGATGATTTCTTTCAGTTTCTGGCGGTCTTCATCGGTCGACAGGAGTTGGTCTGAGAGGCGATGTTCCGGCGCGAGCAGCAGACAGGTCGCGCCGTAAATGGTGTCGATACGGGTGGTGAAGACGCGAACCGCTTCGCCCGTCGTCTCCAGACGAAAATCGACCTCCGATCCTTCAGATCGACCGATCCAATTGCGCTGCATGGCCAGTACCCGGTCGGGCCAGCCGTCAGCAAGGGACTGCATGTCGGCCAACAGATCGTCGGCAAATGCGGTTATGCGCAGGAACCACTGCTGCATCGGGCGTTGCTCGACGGGCGTCGTCTCATGCCGCCAGCAACAGCCGTTTACTACCTGTTCGTTTGCGAGAGTGGTGGCGCATGCCGGGCACCAATTGAGCAGCGCCTCTTTCCGGTAGGCGAGCCCGCGCTCGTACATCTGAAGAAAAAACCACTGATTCCACCGGTAGTATTCGGGGAGGCAAGTAGTGATTTCCCGAGTCCAATCGAAGGAAAAGCCCAGGCGGCTGAACTGGACTTTCATATGCGCGATGTTGCTGAGAGTCCACTCACGGGGATCGCGGCCCTCCTTCAACGCAGCGTTCTCGGCAGGGAGTCCGAATGCGTCCCAACCCATCGGATGCAGAACATCAAAGCCGCGCATCCACATATGGCGTGCCAACGCGTCGCCGATGGCGTAGTTGCGTACGTGGCCCATGTGCAATCTGCCGCTGGGATAGGGCAACATCTCAAGAACGTAGTATTTGGGACGTTCCGGATTTGAGGCTACGTAGAGGTTCGGGTCTTGCGACCAGAGACGGTGCCACTTGGTTTCGAATTGCTGAGGGTTGAACTCTGCTTCGGGGATACGAGCTCCTTCAACGCCTTCACGTTACGAAGGTCGTCACCGGGTTCATCGACCGGCGTCTCAAGAATGAAGGCCTTGGAGCGCAGATCCGGGTGATTGAGGATGCGCCGAAAGCCTTCTAACCCAATATATCCGGCGCCGATGTGAGCGTGGCGATCGAGGTGAGAATTGAGCGGCATCTTGGCGTCGTTGGCGTGGAAGACGGGGATGTGCTCAAGCCCCAAATGCATGCGCGCCGCTTTTAGCATCGAGTTCAGACCGGCCGGTGTTGCGAGATCGAATCCGGAGACGTAGCAGTGACAAGTATCCAGGCAGAAGCCGATGGGCAGGTCGACGTACGGTTGGGCAAGCTGGCGAATGGTTTCCAGCTCCTGGAAATTGCCACCGAGTTGAGCGCCGGCGCCAGCAGTATTTTCAAGCAGGATGGATA
>JAVHMZ010526051.1:0-14787 GCA_034782995.1 Amazona versicolor
AGATCGCCCCCTCGCCAGATGTCTGAGTCCGTGCGCACTTGCGGCAAGCTGACCGTTGTTGCCGTCTCAGAGGCCGGCGTGTTGGCCGGAGCCTGTTGGCCGCTTTGCGCAACTCCAAGAGGCGGGATCAGCAGCGCCGACGAGAGCAGAGCGGTGATTTGCCGGAATTTGTTCATGATTGAGCTTTCCAAAGACGTTCTTACGAGTGCTCGCACGTGAGTGTTCACGCTTCTCGTGCGGGAGACTGTGAATTTACTTTCCATGTTACTCGAACGCCCGGAACGCCGGATCCGGATCACCCTCGCCTACGACGGAACCGACTTTCACGGCTGGCAAAACCAGCCCGGGCTCGCCACCATTCAGGGAACGTTAGAAGACGTCCTGAGCACGATTGCGGAGCATTCCGTGCAAGTCGATGGTTCCGGCCGCACGGACGCGGGTGTACACGCCGAGGCTCAGGTGGCGGCATTCTTCCTGCGCAACCCCATTCCGGTTCCCAACCTGCGCCGCGCCATCAATCGGCTCCTCCCGCCCATGATCCGTGTTCTCGAAGCTGACGAAGTGCCGCACGCTTTTCATCCCCGTTTCGACGCAGTGGCGAAAACCTACGAATATCGACTCCATCGCGCCGAGGTTTGTCCACCTTGGATCTGGCGCTATGTCCACCATCACCCGTATCCCCTCGACAGCGCTCGCATAACCGAAGCCGCCCAAGTGTTTCACGGTGAGCATGATTTTACGGCGTTTGCCTCTTCTGACGAAAGCGATGCCGAAGCCCGCTCCAAAGTGCGAGTTATCTTCTCGTCTCGGATAGATTGCCATGGCGATTTACTCTGTTTTCGCGTGCGCGGCAGCGGATTCCTGAAACACATGGTGCGCAATCTGATGGGTGCGCTCCTCGAGTGCGGGAAAGGCAATCTCACCGCCGCGGAGATCTCCCACTTACTCGATCCCGCCAACATCGCGAAGTGTATTCATTCGGCCCCCGCCAAGGGTTTGCATTTGCTTTCCGTCGAGTATGGAGAGAAGCAAACGCTTTGATACTCTGTTTCCGTGCAGCGCCTTTACGACATCGATCCAGGTCCGGATTGCCCGGAGATTGTTCGTGCCATCATCGAGATTCCGCAGAACTCGGCGAACAAATACGAATACGACGGAACGCTCGGTGTGTTCCGCTTGGATCGCGCGCTTTACTCACCACTGCATTATCCCGGCGATTACGGTTTCGTCCCGGGAACTTTAGCCGATGACAATGATCCGCTTGACGTGCTCGTTCTTGTGCAACAGCCGAGCTTCCCCGGTGTAATGATCGAAATTCGCCCCGTCGGCTTACTAAATATGGTCGACAACGACGAACGCGACCAGAAGCTTCTGGCGGTCCCCACGCGCAATCCCCGCTACGACCAGATCCACACGCTAGACCAGATCTTTCCTCACGTGAAACGTGAGATCGAACATTTCTTCACGATCTACAAAGAGTTAGAAGGCAAAGTAACTCTGATGCAAGGCTGGGGAGGACCTCGCGAGGCTCGCAAGGCAATAGTCGAAAGCCGTCAACGATACTTGCAGGCCAAAGAAGCTCTTCAACCCGTTTCTGCCCTTACCGGCGAGCGCTAAGCCATCTCCGTCGTCGCAGCGCCATGCTGATGACTATGCCGCGTGCGAGCCGCGCGCGCGGTCGTCGCCGTATCCGGAAACTTCTGACCTGTCATTTCCTCATAAACTTTCTCAATCTGCGCCACGACTCCCTGTTGATCCACATACCGCGCAATCCGCCCCTGCACGAGCAACTCCTCCCGAATTTGCGGTACGGCGGTGCGAACTTCCGGCGCACTCTTCTTCTCTCGAACTCGCGCCCCCACACGCTCCCGCAGTTGCTGAAAAAAGAACTGCTGATCATCAATGACAGAGCCGTCGCCCCGCGGTCCGTGACCCGGACACACCGATGCAGCCTTGAGTTTTCGGGCCCCCTCCAGAGTGCCAACCCACTTCTCGACATTGCCATCCGCAACGTAGTTGAACGGACCGTTCACGCAAGCGTCACCGGTAAATACGATGCGCTCCTTCGGTAGCCACGCCACCGCATCACCATGCGTGTGAGCGATTCCCAAATGCAAGAGCTCCACGCGGTGCTCACCGTCATCAAAGAAAAGCTCGCGCGGAAACAACAAGGACGGCGGATGCAGGCGGCTGGCGGCGACATCCGGGCGAGTCTTCGCCGTGTCCTCCCAGCGCCCCGGCTTCCCGTCGTAATAACCCGTCTCGTAGCGCTTCATTTCTTCAATCACGCCGGTATGCGCCAGGGGCACCGCGCCGTTGTCCACCCAGACCTGGTTGCCGTACGCGTGATCGCCATGGTGGTGCGTGTCAAAGGCGAAACGAATCGGCTTTTCGGTCAGTGCGCGAATCTTAGGCAGAATCAAGTTCGCGCCCGAAGGAAAGTTCGCGTCGATGACTAACACGTAATCTTTGAAGATCACCCAGCCGTTGTTGCAGTGGCCGTGACCCGCTATATCGCCCTGATGAAAGTAAACGCCGGGCGCGACTTGATCAACTTCATTGACTCGATCACGACCGGCAGACGTGCCGGTTTGCGCCTGCGCGTTAGAAAGTGCCGTCAGCGCACCGGCTGTCCAAAGAAAATTTCGACGGGAGGAATCGCACATGGCGAACGATCATATCGCACGATCAGCGATCCGCATTCTCGCTTCCAGCTCGGCCCAGATCTCGCTAACGGTGAGCGTTGCGCCATTACCTAACTTCAAACTCTGAATGCGTTCCAAATTGTCCGCCGTTCGACTCCATTCCCAAGCCGTCTTCGACTCCGGATCAAACACAAAGATTTGCTGAATGCCGATCCGCGCATAGTTCCGGCACTTCTCGAAGACTTTGGTCATTTGGTCGTCCGACAAAATCTCAGCAACAATTTCGACCGGCTTCGTTGGATAGGGTTGTTCGATTTTGAGTGCAGCCGTCACGTCCGGGCGTGGTTGCCAGTTTGGATCGATCCGCAGGTCAATCTCGGATCCGCTAAGATAACCGAGCTTGTAGAAAAACTCGCCCAGAATTGTCTGAAGCAAACCGTGTAACCAGGTAGGCACTCCTTTTTGGACCACCTCTCCGAACCAATACTCGTAACCGTGTTCATGGGCATACCGAGCATTGAATTCTTCCAACGAAAGCACTGTCGTTCCCGTCGCCATGCATTCATTATTGCTGTTCCTGGATCGCCTCGTCTTCCCCATCTTCGCCGCACGTGCCGCACGATCACCCATAATGAAAACGGGAATGGCGAAAGAAGAGCGCAATCCTGCTTTAGACGGACTCCGCGGGATCGCCATTCTGGCAGTGCTCGCTTCTCATCTCTCCGTGATCGGCGGCGTGCCGCTCGTTCCCCTCACCGGTTTTCGCCGCTGGCTGATTGCGCCCGCCGTATTCGGCTGGTGGGGAGTCGATCTGTTTTTTGTGCTTTCCGGATTCCTGATCACCGGTATTCTGGTCCGGACGCGAGCCGCTGCGAATCGAGCCCGGTCCTTCTATGCCCGCCGCTTTCTCCGCATCTTCCCTATCTACTACTTGACCCTGCTTGTAATCCTCCTCGTCGCGCTGTGGTCCCCCTGGATTGCCTCGCTGCTCGAACCTAAGTGGCGCGAACGGCTAGTCTACTTCCTTTACTTACAAAATTGGCGTGTCCTTTGGCATAACACGCCTGAACCAAGCATGCTCGGTCATTTCTGGAGCCTGGCTGTGGAGGAACAGTTCTACTTAGTCTGGCCAATCCTCGTTTGGACCATGTCCAACAAGAACGTGCTGCGCCTTAGTATCGTCGGCGCCGTGTGCGCGCTGTTCTTGCGCATCCTCCTGGTTGCCCACTACGGTCCTCACCTCTGGATCCACATGCTCACGCCATGTCGTGGCGAGGGTCTGCTGATCGGTTCCGCTCTAGCGGTAGTGGCTGCCGAGAGAACGCGTGTTCCGAAAAAAGTAATCTGGTTTCTGGGCGCGTTTGGGATTGCGTTCCTCTTGATAATTGCAGCGTTTGATCGCCAGGAGTTTTTGAACACGGACGCAGGACCATATATGTACACAATTGGCGTTAGCGGTCTGGCATTGCTGTTCGGCGCATTGGTTGCCTCATCCCAACACGTCGTGCCAGTATGGACAAAGTTTCTCGATCTCCCCATCCTTCGTACATTCGGTAAATACAGCTACGGAATATATGTTTACCACTTGCCGGTCATCCTGATCACTGCCAGCCTTCTCGCCAAGCACGGCTTAGTTCTTCCGCTCCCTCCATTTCCTGCTCTAGCGCTCGCCGGCTTACTTCTCTCACTAACATTTGTGATTGCGTGGATGAGCTTCGAATTTCTGGAAAAGAAATTACTCCGAATGAAGCGTTCCTTCGAACCCTTCTTCGAGACAAAGATTACTGAACTACAAGCTCGATGACCCCTCCACAACCCCGGTTTGGCGATCTGATACAGAGAACGCCGAGCTACGACGCGAACGGAAACCTGCTTTACGACGGCTTCCACACCTATCAGTGGGACGCAGAAGGGAACCTGCTCAGCATCGATAACGGTCCGCAATCAACGTTTGACGCTTTCAACAGACGGGTTGAGTACGGGCCATCCAGTAACTTCGTTGACCTGATGTATGCGCCATGGGATGGCACATATCAGTTGGGGGCAGCGTTGGCGAATCCGTCGCAGCAGACGCAGAGCGCCTACGGAATTCGGATTCCGCTACCGGGCGGCGGCCAGGCAATCTATAACGCGAGTGGGCTGACCAATTACCGGCATCCGAACTGGCAGGAGTCACAGCCGATCACGTCGACGCCATCGAGGACAGTGGTTGTGGACAATACTTTCACGCCATATGGCGAGAAATAAAACGAGCAATTGAGTATAACGGCTTCTTTGCGGGCATGCTGGGAATCTCGGCGAACGGGGTGATGGCGGACGCGCACAAATTTTCGACCCGGCTCTACCAACAGTCGCAGGGGCGATGGATCAGTCCCGATCGGGCGGGGCTGGCGGCGGTGGATTTGTGTAATCCGCAGACTTGGAATCGATATGCGTATTGGCGGGGGATCCGTTGCGGAATGTGGATCGGACAGGAACGGACTGGCAGACAACTACGGTACAGGTCTGCTCTGAGGTGACGAGCACTTCGATTCAGTTCCAATCGGGCGATGAATTCGTCAACACTTCTAGCGGCACCTTGTTTTGTCACGACATCATCGTCTGGGTCGACAATCAAGGACCGGCAGTCAACATTCAGTCGGGGGGTGGCGGGGGTACCGCGGGACAATCCGAAGCCCCAACCTAACAGTCTCGCCGTTAAGGCGAAGAAGGTTGGCCGATGCATAGCCGACCACTATGGCCTAGGAGCTCTCGGGCTTGGTGCTATTGCTGCTGGTCAGCCGATACCTGGGACGAAGCCCTTCGTCACCCCTGGAAGCTCGCGTGGAACATCGTTCGCGGGAATGGCGGCGGACTTAGTCCTTGGGGACGCTCGGCTGCCGTGGCGGCTTCCTACCCTCGTTGGTGGCTTGGGAACTGGAACGCCGTTACGGGTTGCCTTTACTAAATCTGCAGCGAGGTTCGCTGGGCGCGCGGTTCCGATCCTTGGCTATGGACTTCTTGCCTATGATGTGATCAGCATCACCGGCTGCTCACTTAGCGGTCAGTAGGAGCCTTACATAGTTACCCTGAGATCGATTTTAGAACGCCCGCTATTATCCAAGCAGCGTCACTTATCAGATACTCGCCCCGCGCTCTCCAAGGCAGATTTTATAAAGTCTGCCGCTTCGACTGATCTCGGCCGACGTGCTGCCGATATACTTTGGGACAAACTGTCAGAGCTCGTTATATATGATAACTTCACACCGTACCCTGGTGATGACCTGCTCAAGGTTTTTGGTCTAGCCGAAGAAGACCTCGACGAAGATGTGATATTGGAAATCATCAAAGCAACCGACTCTAAGATTCCGGATCCCGTCATGTTGGCTCAGTTCGGGCCTGTGAACACGCCGTTGGACATTGTAAAACTGATCGAAAACAGCAATGCAGCGGGCTCAGGTTAAGGGCCGCGCTAACAGCGCGGAGCGCAGCACGTTGGAACCGGCTCTGCGCGAAGGCGAGCGATCGCGCATTCTGTGCGAAAAGGCGGCGATCGGGTTGGTGTTGCGGGTGCTTGCAAGCGGCGCGGTGATCGCGCTTCCGGACAGCGTCCGTATTTATCTCTAAGACGGTGGCGTCCGACATGCGGCGAAGTTTCGACAGGTCGCACGGGTTGATTCACACCTCCCCACCCAAAATCGCCCTCCCATTTTCAACGATTTACTCCAAATATCCCCCGAAATTCCGCACTTTCCCATGTTCTCCTGAAATCGGCAAAGCAACACCAGGAGAACAATCATGCATCTACAATCCACTCAACCAATCGACGAAACAAGCGAACTCACCCGGAAACATCTAGGCAACATTCTCAACTCCCAGAAGTCAACCGGCCCGCGCACCGAAGCTGGAAAGAACCGCGTCGCCGCAAACGCGCTCAAGCATCGCCTCACAGGTCAGAAGCTCTGGCTCGAAGCCGACGAGTTCCCGGACTACTTCACGCTAGGCATGGAACTGATCGAAGACTTCCGCCCGGTGGGCGCCTACGAATCGCAACTAGTGCAAAAGATCATCGACCACAACTGGCGTGTCAACCGCTGTTCCATGCTCGACAACAACCTGCATGTAACCGGCCTCGACATCCACAACCCCATCCACCAAGCGCTATACGGCTCGGACGACACGCGCACGCTCGCCGTCTTCGCGCAAGCGGAAAACTTCAGAAAAGACTGCGCCACCTCCAACTCGTTCGAGAAACTCAGCCGCATCGGAGGCCGCCTGCAGCGCGAGCTCTTCCGCCTCACCAAAGAACTGAACGAACGCCAGGCCATGCGAATGCGCCGCGAAGGCCGCGACACATTCGTCCTCAAAGAATCGAAAGCCTGGCGAATCTACGAAGATTCCCTAGCCGCCCACGAAGAATCCCAACGCCTCCGCGCCATCGCCAACGCCGCCCTGGACAAACTCGAAGCAGACTCACAATCCGAACAAAACGAAACCACATCCGAGTTGGCTTTGTTTTGTCAAAACCCAGCGAACGCACCCTGCGAAAATTTGCGCAACGTCATCCCTCACTCCAAAGTCCAAGCCGCCAAAGCCTCCTCATGCGCTCAGGCACCCATGTAATCCACCAGGACGAGCCGCGACTGCGAGGGAGCGGTTTCCTTAAACTCCTCCAAGCACTTAGTACACCCAAGCACACCCTAACTACGCCTAATTTGACAAGAAACCCTCCTTATGATAGGAATACGGCACTCAGGAGCGCACGTAGTCTCGCGGCGCCCTATGATCCGGGGCGCCCCTGAAAATTTTGTTTTGAAAGGATGCTCCGCGACATGTCGTTTCAGCGTTACCTCGGTCTGACCCTCCTTACTCTCCTGCTAAACAGCGTCGTCCTAGCCCAAGTTGACACCGGCACAATTCGCGGAACCGTTCGCGATCGAAGCGGGGCTGTCGTTCCGGGAGCGACCGTAACCATCACGAACGAGGGCACAGGACAAGTCCAATCCATCACTACCGGAGAAGAGGGACTGTATGTCTTTACACCTCTCAAGATCGGCACTTACTCCGTTCAGGTTGAACGGCCCGGGTTTAAACGGGAGCGCCAGACCGGACTACAACTGAACATCCAGGAACAGGCTGTCGTGGATTTCTCTTTGTCCGTTGGAGACGTTTCCAGCGAAGTGGAAGTGTCTGCCGTTGCTCCACTTCTTCAAACGGAGAATGGGTCGGTCGGACAGGTCATTGACTCGAAGTCGGTTAACGATTTGCCGTTGAACGGACGTAACTACACGTTCCTCGCGCGGTTGGTGCCGGGTGCAACCGTCGGCCAGCCGGAGGGACGGGGATTGAACGCGAACGGTTGGTTCACCGCGAATGGAACGCGGCCCGCTCAAAACAACTACTTACTCGATGGCATTGATAACAACAGCAACAGCGTGGATTTTTTGAGCGGTGCAGCGTATGTCGTTAAGCCACCGATCGATGCCATCGGGGAATTCAAACTACAAACCAGTTCGTTCAGCGCTGAATTCGGACGTGCCGGCGGCGCCGTTCTGAATGCAAGTTTAAAATCGGGTACGAATGAGTTTCACGGAAGCGCATGGGAGTTTTTGCGAAATGACAAGCTCGATGCCGAAGACTTCTTCTTGAATGCCGCCGGCAGCAAGAAAGGCGCCTTCAAACAGAATCAGTTTGGCGCGACACTCGGCGGTCCGATTTGGAAAAACAAAACGTTCTTCTTCGTCGACTACGAGGGAACACGCATTCGTCAAGGCGTGCCTTTCACAGGCTACACGGTTCCGACGGCCTCCGAGAGAGCGAGCGGCTATACTGACTTCTCAGACTTAATCGCGCTACAGACCGGAACTCGCACCGATGCGCTGGGCCGCACGTTCCCGTCAGGCACGATCTTCGATCCCGGAACGACTCGCCAACTCGCCAACGGCGATTACGTTCGCGATCCGTTTCCAAACAACGTCATCCCTGCGAACAGGCTTGATGCAAATGCCGTCAAGCTGCTGAGTCTTTTTCCGGCGCCGACTCAACCGGGTCTCTATAACAACTACAGCACGAATCGCAATGCAACAACAGATGTCAACGCATACGACATTCGTGTGGATCACAGCTTTTCGCAAAATGACTCCATCTTCGGGCGCTTCAGCTGGTCGAGCGCTCCCAGCGTTTCGCCAGGTCCTTTTGCGGGTATTGCCGACGGCGGCGGTTTTGGCAACGGAGATCAGAGCGTTAACACGCTAGGCGCTGCCTTGAGCTACACCCACACTTTCACGCCGACCTTGGTGAACGAGGCGCGTCTAGGTTTCAGCCGGGAGCGCACGTTGCGCCTTCAGCCTTTCGGAAACGATACGTCGAACATTCCTGGACAGTTCGGCATCCAGGGAATTTTGCAAGTTCCCGGAAACGGAGGTCTGCCCTACTTCGGAATCGGTGGGCTTTCCCAACTTGGTTCGTCCTCCTGGTTGGTCAGCGATCGATTCAGTAACACTATCCAGTTGACAGAGAACCTGAGTAAAGTATACGGCTCTCATTCATTCAAGGGTGGTTTTGAGCTGCAGGAAATCCGCTTTCCCTGGATCGCGCCTCCCAACTCACGCGGAGCTTTCAACTTCGGAGGCGGGTACACATCGATTCCAAACATCGGCGACGGAAGCACCGGGCGCGCCCAGTTTCTCTTAAGTCCGACTGGTCCTGGTCAGATCGGCGGTTCGGACTCGGTAAGTGTTTCGAACTTTGGCGGTGTCGCTGCCCAACGGAACTACTACGGTGCTTACTTCCAAGATGATTGGAAGATCAGCTCGAAACTAACGTTGAATCTCGGTATTCGGTGGGATTGGTTTAGCCCGACCGGTGAAACATATGCTGCTCAAGCGACTTTTGTGCCGGCGGCGCCAGGGCAGGCCGTGTATATCATCCCGGAGAGGCGCAGGGGGAAGCCGGATCTCTCGACCAGTTTTACTGATTTACTCGCGAAGGATGGAATCAAGCTCGTGTATTCGGATCACTACGGAGGCTCCGGCGTCGCATCGACGCAGTTAAACAACTTTGCGCCTCGCTTTGGCTTCGCCTACCAGGCTACGTCCAAGCTGGTCGTTCGTGGGGGTTACGGAATCTTCTACGGAGCTTTCGAAAACCGCGGTGGATATCCGAGTCTTGGTTACAATTATCCCTTTCAGTTCAGCTTTAGTTTCCCCGCGCCTAACTCAGTTTCGCCAGTCACTTACTCGAACGGCTCAATCGCGACCATCGAGAACGGATTATCGAGCGTTCCTCTGGACGCATCACTTGTGGACGCGAACGGATTAAACCTTCGTGGAATCCAGCTTCATTATCAGACTCCGTATGTGCAAAGTTATAATTTCACTTTGCAATATCAACTTAGCCGAGCGGATTCGGTAGAGGCAGGTTACGTTGCATCGCTGAGTCGCCACGTCGAGACTTTCATTGGAACAAATGACCAGTCCGTGTTATTACCTCCGGGAACTGACCCGCAGAAATATGTGCCGTTTCCGGACTTCGCGCGCGGTAGTTCTTACGCTTCAAACATAGGGACGGCAAACTATCATTCGCTGCAAACGAAATATCAACGGCGTATGGCTCAGGGACTCAATATGCTCGTTTCGTATACCTTCTCCAAAACGCGAACCGATGCTGGAGACTTACTGAGCGGCGGTGGCGTCGGTGGGGGTAGGGCGCCCTACGTAGTCGGTTGGGGATTAGCGAAAGACACCGGACTAGCCCCGTTCGATATTCGCCACGCACTCTCAGTTGCGGGCACTTATGACGTGCCGTTCGGAAAGGGACGCCGCTTCGGTGGGAACGCAAATCGTGCAACAGACCTTTTCCTCGGAGGATGGACTACAAACGCAGTGTTGACCTGGGACACCGGACAGCCGCAGACCATCTACTGCACGCGGGACACAGGAGCGGGGACCGGCTGCTTCGCGCTATACACGGGAGCGGACCTTTATAAAGGTCAATCGGTGGAACACTGGTATAACGCCGGTGCGTTCACCGATCCGCCCGTAGTGACGCAGGTCGGCCAAACTGACTTCTCGCCGCTCGGAGGGGGCAACACCCAGGTAACCGGTCCTCCGCTTCACCGTTTGGATTTCAGCGTATTCAAAAACTTCCCAATCAATGAACGGATGCGGTTTGAGTTCCGTGGGGAGTGTTTCAATCTTACGAATACGCCCACGTTCGATTTGCCGTCAAATCTGAATTACCTGAACACGACCAACTTCGGACAAATTACTCGTACGCGGGACAATCCCAACGATCCTCGTGAAATTCAGTTCGCGCTGAAATTTTACTGGTAACATGTACCACATCCTTCAGCTCCTGCTGATCGCTGCTTTTGCATTTTCGGCAAAAAGTACAGCGATCGGGCAGGAGCTGCAGCGAGCAATCGACCCTAATCAATACGAAAAAAATTTTGATCTAGCGGCCACTTACCTTGAAGCCGGAAATGTGGACAAGAGCCGGGCCGCCGTCCAAGAGTTACTCAAAACCCGCGATACTGCCGAGTTGCATAACTTATTGGCGCACGTGGAATCGGCGGCAGAGCACATCACAGCTGCCGCACACGAGTTTGAAGTCGCCGCCCGAATGGACGAGTCGGAAAGAAATCTGTTCGACCTCGGAACTTACCTTGTCAGCCACAACGGAACTGAACAGGCTCGAGTCGTGTTCGGATACGCGGTCAAGAAGTATCCTCAGTCAGCGAGACTACGCGTGGGTTTAGGTATCACTCACTACTCCGCCGGTGAGTACGATGAAGCGCTCCGGAGTGTATGTGAAGCAGTCGATCTGGATCCCGCCGATACCAAGGCGCTCGACTTTCTCGGCAAGATGCGCGATGTTTCACCGAAGTATTCGGAGAAAGTCAAACAGCAATTAGCTGGATTTGTGCAACGATATCCAACAAACGCTGCAGCCAGTTATTACTTCGCGCTGGCGATCCAGGACGAGCAGCCCGCCCAAGCAGAGCGCTATCTCAAGCGCTCGCTCGAAACCCAGCCCGATTTTCCCGAAGCGCACTTCGCATTGGGACAGCTCTATCAGAATCACAAGCAGATCGCAAGCGCGATCGAGGAATACGAATCAGCCGTTCGCGGCAAGCCATCGATGGAGAAAGCACATTACCGCCTGGCTGTTCTCTACAAGTCGACAGGTGAGAATCGCAAAGCCGCGCTCGAATTTCAAAAGGTCGAGGAGTTGAAGAAAGCGCCAACTAATGCGCCACCGCGACAGTGACATCCGTTGGTGTGGCTGCAAAGGCGCCAACCTTCAATCCCAAGATCGCAGAGGTGGCTCTCGTCCCGACGCCTGCTGCAGGCACGCGAACATTGATTTGAGTAAGTCCGACAAACCCTGGCGCGTCGCCCGCCAACCCCGTCCGCGCCCGGCGGCTGGGTAACACCCGTCCCAGTCGCATAAAGCACGAGCAGCGCGCCTTCTTTCGCGGGGTTGTCGAGCGAATTGAGCGTTCCATCCTCGTTCACTGCAAGGGCCTGCCCTCCCGTGAGACCAGTGGTGGTGAACAACGCAGGATTCGCTGCTGCAACGGCGACCGTCGTTATAGCGGATGCTCCGGAGTTAGTTAGCGTCACGGTAGCACTCGACGAACCATTCAGTTTGAGCGGCGCTTGCGCAACCACCATGCCTGCCGAGACCTCAATCAGCGGCGCGGCCATCCCGTTGAACAGGATTTGCGTAGCAGCCCCGGTGGTGGGAAGAACTCCGTCCGAATTGTAAGAGAGAAACACCGGGTCCAATGGCCCAAGACACACTCCACGAATCTGAAGCAGTTCCCCCGGCGCGATCGGAGGCGCCGAGGGAGGAAGCAGTGCCTGGCCCAGCCCCGTGGCCGGAACCAGCGGCGTCGGCGCGGCGCTCCGGATTCCGGTTCGTCCGAAGATCGGCGTGGGCTGTTCACTCGCGGGAGGCGCAATCGGCGCTACTCGCCAAATCACGCCACCGGAGTCGGCCACCAGCAAGTTTCGTTGAGCATCGAACGCGAGCCCCGTTGGGGCGGGAATGGAAGCGGCTTGATCGGCTGAAAACACGCAGCTATGGCTGATCCGCTGCAGATTATGTTTGGCAAGATCGCTCACATAGATCGATCCATCAGCATCGACTGCAACGCCAGCCGCGTACCTGAGCTCTTCCGGCGGGCTCTGGTATCCGGGCGCGATGGAACTGTCGTATTCTCCCGTTCCCGCGACCGTGACCACGGTCCCGTTCCGTCCGATCTTGTTTACCTCATAGAGCGCCGGGACATACCCAGGGCCGCCGCGAGCGCTGGACCGCCGTCTCCGCTCGATCCAAAAGAACCCGTTCCTGCAACCGGCATTACCGATCCGTTAGCGTCGACTTTGACCACACGATGCTTGCCAGTGTCGGCTACAAGCAGATTTCCGTTGCCGTCCACAGCAACCGCGCTAGGACTGGGGAGATAGTTATTGTTGTCTGCGAGGCACGTAGGGTGCTGATAGTAAATCGGCCCACCGACGCCGGCTACAGTCCGGGTGATTCCTGAGGAGTCAATGGCGCGAATGCGGTTGTTAGCTGTGTCGGCAAGGTATAGCGTGCCCCCGGAATACTAAAGCCCGTTCGGAGAGGCGAAGGTTGCTTCAAGCGCCGGTCCACCGTCACCAGAGTATAGATTCGGACCCAAGCCTGCCGCCGTGCTAATCACTCCCGCATGGGTCACCTCCTCCAGGCGGTTTGCCTGGAACTCGGCGAAGTAGACATTTCCGGAAGGATCTACCACGGGGCTCAGCGGGAAAATCACGGCGTGCTCTGCGTCGCCGCACGCTTCTGTGAACGGACTGGCAATGCGTTCCGTTCCGGCGAAAGCGTGAATGATCCCATCGGGCGAAATGCGGCGGATGCGCGAAGCAGTCGTGACAAAGAGATCGCCGGTCGGACTCAAGGCTACATACATCGGATTCAACCCCGTTTGAACTGCGGGTACCTCGTCGCTTGTGCCGCTAACCGCTGGGTTGCCCGCGGTGCGGCTGAGAATGCCTTGAGGATCGACCAGCAGCACCCGTCGCGCATCCGCGATGTACAGGTTCCCTTTGGCGTCCCACTTCAGGTCGGTCGGCCCCTCGAGTTGCGCATCCTTTGCCGGACCACCTTCGCTCCCCGTACCTCGGCTGCTGCCGACGATTGTGGATATCTTGCCGTTACCACAAATCACACGAACGCGTGCGGACTGGCCGGTTAAGGACGGGACTTGATCGGTGAAGTACAGAAGATTTCCCGGTCCGACTGCAAGCGCTGTTGGCTGGATCAATGCGCTTAACCGGTCCACACCATCGGCAGACGATCCCCCAATCGCTACTCCCGCAAACGTGCTGATCACGCCACTCGCGGGTCCATTTGACGAATCGTGGTTTGGTTCTGTACGAAGTACAAGTTTCCGTTCGCATCCAAGACTGGAGCGCTTGCATAATTAAGTTGGGCCGCCGTTGCCAAGCCCCCGTTACCCGAGGTGCCAAGCACTCCCGTACCGGCCAAGGTCGTGATGATTCCGCTCGGGTCGATCTTCCGGATTCGTGCCGGTTCGGTAAGGATAAAAGCGCCGGAGCCGCCGCGAAACACGCCGGTAATTCCGTGAAACGCGGCCTGGAGCCCCGGCCCGTTATCACCTGTGAAGTTCGATGTGTCGCTGCCTGCGAAGCGCGTCAGACCGTTTGCAAGAAACCCTTGTCCGCTCAGCGCGGTAACGGAAAGACCGGTCACCAAAACGACGCGAAGGAACCCGGCGCTCATTTCAGCTTCTTCATGGCCACTTCTTTAAAGAACACGATGTCATTGTCGCTATGGTTTTGTAAGCCAAACCAACCTTCATTCGGACGCGTTCCGCGAAGCGGCTCGAAATCAAACTGCCGCGCCGGCGTGGTATCGCCCTCACGAAAGTCGGTCACTTTTACGCCGTTCACCATTACGAGTGTATGTGGGCCATCGATCGTGATTTCCATCGTGTTCCACTCAGGCCCCGGCTTTCCCGGCCGCGCGATCGCCTTTGTCAGCGAATAAAGCGTTCCAGTGGCATGGTAATCGTTCTCTTTACTCTTCTCGGGTTCGTTGTCGATCTGGACTTCGTAGCCGTAGTGCACGGGCATCCACTCCTCGCGTG
>JAVHMZ010526156.1:0-14786 GCA_034782995.1 Amazona versicolor
GGGTGTACAGAGCCGCTGAACCGCTGCTCTATTTACGGAAACAAGGAAGCGGGAATACGTTTGAATACTATGCTCGCGATGGGAGTCAGCCATCCCTGGCAAATTGCGTTGAGGTCGCTGACCGGAACAACCGCGAGCGGAAACTCAGCCCAGGGCCGCATGGATGCATCCGCGATTATCGACTACTTCGCGCCTCTACAAAAATGGCTCGACGAGCAAAATAAGGGGCAGAAACTGGGCTGGTAAGGTACAGAATTAATCGTAGTAAATGGTAGACACTTTCCGTAGCTGATTTTCAGTATATCTTTTTTTAATTTCTAATCCGAACTCTGTATTGATTCGATCTTTTCCGGTAGCGAGACTGGATTACGAATGGTTAATCTGAGTCGCTACCTGTTATTTCTAACTTCAATTTCGGCGCTTTACGCCGATAATATTCTTCGTCCCGGAACCCCGGTGTTGGATCGGCCAACGATCACGGCCCTTGGCGTCCAACTACCCGTTTCCGGAGACGACAACTTCAATGCAGCCGTCTCGGTCCAGTATCGTGTCACCGGTACTTCGACCTGGCGAACTGCTTTGCCTTTGTTCCGTATACACCCCGAAACGGTGGCCGGATATACTGTCGCCGCTCAGTTCAGCGGATCCATCTTCGACCTAAAGCCCTCAACATCGTATGATATTCAGTTGCACGCGGTAGATCCTGACGGCGCGGATCAAACGTGGAATCTGAATGGCGTTACGCGCTCAGTTCCGGGTGATCCGTTAGCACCTCATAACAAATCAGTTAACAACGTTTCGACACTTGTTAGCGCTCTGAACTCGGCTCAGCCAGGCGACGTGATTACTCTGGCAAATGGAACGTATACCGGAAATTTCGTCATCAATACCGCAGGTACTGCAGCCAACCCCATTGTGATTCGCGGCGCCAGCGAAGACGGTGTAATTCTTGATGGTAACAGCTGCATTCCGTGTAACATTTTTGAGGTATACGGAGGCGGTTACGTCCACCTGGAAAAGATGACGATGCAGAACGCCGAACGGGCTATCCGCTTCCAGACTGCCGGTGCGGTCGGAAACGTAATACGGCGGGTTCATATCAAGAACACAACCCTGGGAATTGGTGGCCGCTTGGTGCAATACGACTTCTATATTTCTGACAATATTCTGGAAGGCGTCTTGAAATGGCCGCATATTTATACCGATGATAACGGCCAATTTGCAAATAATGATGGAATTGCTATTGACGGTTCCGGGCACGTAGTTTCTCATAATCAAATCAGTGGTTATGGTGATGCTATGACATCCCAGCAGGATGGCGCCCGCGCCAACGACTTTTTCGGCAACGATGTCGGTTATACCTACGACAATGCGATTGAACTTGACGGGAGCGAGGGCAATGTTCGTTGTTTCCGCAACCGGTTTATGAATACCTTTACGCCGATTAGTGTTCAGCCAATTCACGGCGGCCCTGCGTACGTGTATCGCAATGTGGTCGTCAATATCGCGGCTGAGCAGCTCAAATTTCACGCGCTCGCGACCACGCCGCCTCAGGATCCAAGCGGCATCTTGATTTACAACAACACCTTCGTTTCTTCCCCGATTCCGGAACTGCAACTTCTCACGCCGGCCACAAGCCACTACTTCGTCGTGGAAAATAACATTTTTATCTCGCCGCCAACCACGGGTCCCCAAGCCGTGAATTGGACCGGTCTAATTGACCATGGATTATTTGATTACAACGGCTATTATCCCGACGGGATTTTCCGCTTTAATAATCCAGTTTTTGGCGGTTATTTTTATGAGCCAAATTTTGCCGCATTACAAAACTTGGGCGTGGAGCCCCACGGGTTACTAGCAACCGGTACGCTCTTTGCCAGCGGCCTGGCCGCCCCCTCCACGTACATCACGCTGGTTCCGCCCGCCGACGTCAGTTTATCGTCGAGCGCCATTGTGTTAGACAAAGGACGGCTTCTTTCGAATATTAACGATCAATTCAAGGGCAGTGGGCCGGATCTAGGCGCGCTGGAATCGGGTTGCCCACTACCCACATACGGTCCTCGTCCCGTCGGAACTGACGAAACAAATGAGGTACTTGGCTGTACTCCTCAGGCGGTTGTCACCGGTCCAACAAATATTCTGGCGCAGATTACCGGGAAATCGGGCAGCCCCAACAGTCGCACATGGTCGATTGGGTTCACGAATGATGGTCCGGGCGGCGCCGCTGGAATCACCATCACCGGCTTCGCACTTACTCAGCAGGGCGGCGGTGTATGTACGCCCGTCGTTCGGACTCCCGTACCATCGCTTGTGGGCGACGCCGTGCCTCTTACAAAGATCATCGGTTCCGTTACCGTGGATTTCTCAACTTGCTCGGCGAACTCCAGATTCAAACTAACAATGCCCTTCACAGCAAACTCCGGATCAGTAACAGGTACCATGGTTGCAAATAATCAATTTCAGTAGAATAGAACCCTAGGTTCTATCTATGATCAATCGCATTTCCGGAGGAGTTCTTTTACTCGCTGCACTCGCATGCTGTGGGGCGCAGGGAGCTGTGATGTTTTCGCTTATGCCGGTGGGGGGCAATGTTTCCGCCCCTTCCGGCCAGACTACAGGGTTTGGATTTACTCTCACCAACACTGGTCCGAACTACCTTGTTGTTACTTTGTCCGATTTCTGTACTGCTAATCCGCCTATCTCTTCGCCTTGTGTAAATCCCCTAGGGAACTATACGGATTTTATCGGAAATAACTTCGTGGTTGTAGGTCCTGCTCCGGAAAGTACTACTGTCTCCCAGCCATTCAACCTGGCTAATCAAACCGGAACCGGAAGCTTCCAACTGTTCTCAACGGATATTCCTGCAACCACCGAAACAGGTTTCGTGATTCTGACCTATGACGTATATGCTACCGATCCGGTCAACGGAGGAATGCCCACTCAAACCGGACAAACAATTGCCGCGTCAGCATCAATTACCGCTTCCCCAATAGTTGTGAACCCTGTTCCCGAACCGCGCACAGCGCTTTTACTGGGCGGGGGTTGTGCTGCCGTTGTGTTTTCCCGTCACAGGCGCGCAAGACGTAGCGCCTAGCCTACCTTCAACAACACCACCCCGTGTGATGGAACTTCAAAATCTGTGGCGGTTACATCCTTGTGCCGCCACACGTCCCGCGTCTTGCCCTGCACCGGTAACTTGATCCGAGCGGTTGTTGTCCCGCGATTGAATAATCCGTAAGCTTTTGTTCCGTCTTTCAATTCTTTGACCCACACCTCGCGTTCGCCTTCTTGTGAAAGCCGAGTCGCCTGCTTTCCTAAAGCATCCTGATCGATCGCGATTACCTCGCGATTCATCAAAATCTCCATCGTTTCCGGAGTCGCGGAGCGAAGATCGTTTCCCGCTAGTAGCGGTGCGGAAAGAAGGCTCCAAAGGGACATATGGGTACGGTATTCGTCGGCAGTCATGCCGCCATTTCCGACTTCCAGCATATCCGGGTCGTTCCAGTGCCCCGGACCGGCGTAATTGCCTAACCGGTTTTGATCGAATCCGATCTTCTCCATGGATTGCCATTGATCGCGGATGTCACCGGTTGTGCGCCAAAGATTGCCCCCCACCATGAGTCCCCACGATTCCACATCGTCCCGGCCATATTGGCATAGGCTGTAAACAATCGGCCGGCCGGTGGCCAGAAGCGCATCGCCCATCTTTTGATAAACCGCGCGCATATCGTTGTCCTTGTAAATGCGCGCCGCGCCGCACCAATCGTACTTCAGATAATCGATGCCCCAGTCTGCATAGGTCTTGGCGTCCTGCTCTTCATGCCCGTAGCTTCCTTCGTAACCCGCGCACGTTGCTGGTCCGGGTGAGGAATAGATTCCAATCTTCAACCCCTTCGAATGCACGTAATCCGCAAGGCCCTTCATATCCGGAAACCTATTGTTTGCCTGAATTTTGCCTTGCGCGTCCCGCCCGGCCTGCCAAGTATCGTCGATGTTCACATACTCATAGCCCGCAGCCTTCATGCCAGTTGAGACAAGCGCGTCCGCTATCGCCTTCACGTCGGCCGCGGTCACCCGTCCGGCAAACTTGTTCCAACTGTTCCACCCCATAGGCGGTGTTTTCGCGAGTCCGTTCGAGCGAACCTGATGGATTGCGGGTGGCGTGATGTAAGCTGGTGGCCCGCCCTCTCCCGGGGCGACCTTCGTCGCAACAATCTCTCTGGAAGGCATATCCGGTCGCCCACGTATGGTCAAATGCAGTCCGTTGCTCTCCAACTTTCCCTGTGTTTTCATCGGAGGACGATTCATACCCGCCGGTGCTTCCGACGTGAGCGTCACGTTGCCCTGATCGTCTATTGTTCCTGTTACCGGGCGGTCGAACGAAGCGGAGCGAATGAAGCCCGTGATGTTCTGCCCATCCTGCTTCAAGTCGTAATATGTTTTGCGGGAATTGCCGTCCGGCCCTGTCATGGTTGCCAGCCAATTTCCGGATATATCGGCAGCCGAACAACACCAAGCGGAGAAGATGATGAGAATCAAAGATCGCATTGGGCTCCTGAACGGCCCACGATATCACACCGTTATTTTCCTGGCTTTAGCACGTTCCGAAGAGCTTCCTCCAGACTGGCAGCCCGAAATTCCTGTTCGTCTAAATGGCTTTGATAGGCGATTTTTCCTTGCCGGTTCACCAGAAAGATGCGGCTCGGCCAAGCCGCGTATTTCTTTTCCGCCGCTCCATCGAGATCGTCTACGGCCGCTTTAAATTGAATGTTCAGCTTTCGTAAACAAAGCGATAGATTGGCTTGCTTCTGCTCCAACGTTTTCGCTTCCGGAACATCGATGCCTTCCCGTTGATTGATTGTGCTTTGCCATCCCGCGCCGGCGTGCGCCTCGCGGATGTACACCAATACGAACGGCACTCGGCTGCCAAAGCGACCATACAAGCCATTCAGCTTTTCCACTTGGCCGCGAAACTGCGGACAGCTATAACTTGCAAACACCAGCAGCACCGGACTCTTGCCTCGGAATTGAGCAAGCGAGACTCGACTTGCGCTTGTTCCTGCCAACGACAATGCAGGGGCCAGCGTACCGACAGCGGGGCCATCGGTCTTGACAGCAGGTTCTGTCGGAATGCCGTGGGCGGTGAGCCACTGCCGCTCTCGTCCCGCTTCGCTCTGCGCTCCCGTCTTGCGGTAAAGTTCGGCAAGCGAAGCATGTACTTCCGGCGCTTGAGGACGTACCGAATTCGCACGGAGGAGAAGCGGCAAGGCATCCGCGTACTTATCTCGCGCCAGGTAAATTTGCCCCAGTCCTAAATTCGAGTCGTAGTCATTTGCGTTAACTGCCAATTCCTTCCGAAAGCTGTTAATTGCTCCGTCTGCGTCTCCCGTCGCCAATAATGCTCGTCCCCAGTATGAATTCGCCAGAGGCAAATCCGGGTTTAATTGCACCGTGCGTTCAAACTCGGTAACTGCGTGCGGGTAGTCGCCTGCTTCGAACATTCCGGCCCCGAGCAGCAGGTGCGATTCGGCTGAATCACTCCGCCTCAAAATTCGGTTAATCACGACTTTACCCCGCTCCGGATTTCCCGAACGAATCAAGCTGGTCCCTAACAAATAATCCACGGCTGGATCCTCGGAAGCCGCTAAAGGCTCCAACAACTCCACGGTCTTGGAGAAGTCTCCGGTCAATAGATAGCAGTCGGCCAGCAGCAACACCGTTTGCCGATCGCCGGGGTCAGTGGTTCGGACTTTCTCCAGTTCGACAGCAGCTCCCGGAATTTCGCCCAGCTTGTAATAAGCCAGTGCCAAGTTTCGTCGTAATGGGGCCCAAGCCGCCGGTGGCGCTCCTTGAAGCGCCTGCTTATACGCGTCGATCGCTTCAGCGTACCGGCCCAGCTGAACAAGCACAGCGCCAAAGTTGGAACGGGCCTCGAAGTTTCCCGGCTGCTCTATAAGACAAGCCGTATAAGCCTTAGAAGCTGCTGCATAATTCGCGGCACGATGCTCCTGAAGCGCTTCATGACAAATTGCGGGAATTTGCGCAACCAAGATTCCTGAAATGTGTGAAGAAAATAACAAAATCGCCCCTAAAGCCAAAGCTTTGAACCAGTGCAGTCCTTTGGTGGACTTGCGAACACTCATAGTACGTTTATATGATTGTGACACCTTCAGGAGAGGTCCATGGAGATTCGTAAGCACCGCGCTGCGTTAGCTTTAGCAGCTATTTGCACGTCAGCATTATTTACTTCGGTTGTATATGGCCAGTCGATTTTTGCGACACTTACTGGATCGGTCGCCGATCCAACCGGCTCATCCGTTCCCGCCGCGAATGTCGTCCTCAAGAACGAAAGCTCCGGCGATATTCGCCGTTCCGTCACCAATAGCGAGGGATTTTTCACTTTTGCCGCCGTTCCGGCCGGCACTTACAGCGTCAGCATCGAAGCTTCGGGTTTTCAACGCGTCCAGGAGACCGGCGTCGCCTTTACCGGCGCGGAAAAGCGCAACCTGAACTTCACGCTCAAAGTCGGCAGCACGGCGACCCAGATGGATGTTACCTCAGCGGCCGAGCTTCTAGTGCCGGTCGATTCTGGCGAAAAGAGCGCGACGCTCACCACCAAGCAACTTCAGGATTTCTCTGTCGTCGGAAGGAGCGCAGCGGAGTTCATCAAAATTCTTCCCGGCTTTTCCGCAACCGGAACCGGGGTAAAGAACTCTCCTGGCTTTAGCGGAGAAGTCACCGGAATCAACGGCAACGGCGAAGGCGGAAAACAAAGCGCAATCTCCAACTATTCTGCAAACGGTTTAGGCGCACAGGCAATCGACATCACTGCGGACGGCGCGCACGTTTCCGACCCCGGCTGCAATTGTGCAAGCCCGGTCAACCCAAATACTGACATGATTCAGGAGTTCAAGGTGCAGACCTCGAACTTCTCGGCTGAAAATTCAAAAGGGCCGGTTGTGCTGAGCTCAATCTCAAAAGCCGGCGGTCAATCGTTTCATGGCGAGGCTTATCTCTATGCGCGCAATTACGCCCTAAATACGGCGGACTGGCAGGATAATCAGCTTGGCATTCAGAAGCCTCAAAACAGCTATCTCTTTCCTGGTGGTCAGATTGGTGGCCCGGTCCTGATTCCGAAGACCAACTTCAATCACGACAAGAACAAGCTGTTTTTCTTTACTGCTTACGAATACTACAAGCAAACTCTTGATACAGGTCTTCTGCAGGCTAATGTGCCCACCGCGGCTCAACGCACCGGTGACTTCTCAAGCCTGCTTCCCGGCGTTCAACTGACTGATATCGCCGGTAACCCGATTCCCGGAAATCGGATTCCCGCTTCACTCATCGATCCAAACGGCAAAGCGCTCGCAAACCTTTATCCGCTTCCGAATCACGATCCGGCAAATGGAGGCTATAACTACATCAATAAAGTCGACCTCGGCCAGAACTCGTATCAGTGGCTGAGCCGCGTTGACTACAGTATCAGCGACAACACCAAGCTGTTCGTCCGCTACAACCTCCAGAACGAGTTACAGCAGTTCCCCGTTGGACTTTGGTGGCGGCAAGGCTCGAACCCCGTGCCCTATCCAACTCCGATCGATGCGCACAATACTTCCAAATCGGTCTCCGCCAGTCTGACCCATGTCTTCAACCCAACCTTGACCAGCGAAACTGTTTTCGGCTACACGTTCATCAATTTTCCTAATAGCTTTGAAAACAAGGACGCCGTGGACCGAACCAAGCTTGGCATCACTTTCCCGGGAGTTTATAAGAACGGCGTCCCCCAATTCCCGTCGCTGCTCAGCTATTCGGGCGATATTGCGACAATCAGCAATCCCGGCGGTTTCGAAGCAGGAAACGGGACGCTCTTCGCAACGAAGTATCTTCCGTCCGTAAGCAGCAATCTCACAAAGGTGTTAGGTACTCATACCTTGAAAGCGGGTTTTTACTGGGAAAAGATCATCAACACACAACCCGCTAACAACAATACGAACGGGCTGCTTCAGTACGCCAGCTATCTTCCCGGTGCCGGGACCGGCAACAAGTACGCGGACCTTTTACAGGGCTACGTCCAGAACTATAGTGAATCGAACCTGAATCCGATTCACCACGAGGCGTTTATCACCACCGAGTTCTTCCTGCAGGATTCCTGGAAAGCGACCCGCCGTCTCACCTTTGAGTACGGCATGCGATTCCAGCATCTCGGAAACTGGTATGACGAAGGCAACGTAGGATTTGCAATCTTCGATCAATCTAAATTTACGCAGACTACGGTTCCGCCAACCGCTTACACCGGTTTGCAATGGAACAAAATCAATAGCAGTGTGCCGCTTTCCGGATTCGCACAGCGTGCCCTGTTCTATAACCCGCGGTTCGGTCTTGCTTACGACGTGTTCGGCACCGGCAAAACTGTCATCCGTGGCGGTTGGGGTTCCTTCCGATATCACACAGCGCAGTTCACCACCGGTTATGACATCGGTTACGGGGTGTTGAATTACGGAAGTTCGCAATACCTCACCTTCAATCAACTTGCTCAACAGACGCCCTCCTATACCGGCCGCCAATCGGTTTCAGCGCTAGATGGAAAGAATGATGAGCAGCCGATTACCAGAAGCTACAGCTTCACCGTCTCGCAGCGGTTAGGCGATGGTTCGTTAATCGAAGCTTCCTACGTCGGCAATTCTTCGAAATACCTGACGAATGACGGAACTTACAACAACATCAACGCTGTTCCGTACGGCACGCTGCTGAACAACCCCAACCGGGACACGCTTTCTACGGATCAGTACGACGCGCTTCGTCCCCTGAATAATTATCAGGACCTGCGTCTTGCCACAAACAACCTGTACGGCAACTACAACGGATTCCAGTTAACCTATGCCAAGCAGCGCGGCCGCTATAACATCCAGGCAAATTACACCTTCTCGAAGGCGCTGGGCATTGTCTCCACAGGGGACAACCTGAACCTGAACAACAATTACGGCGCTTTGGGGTATGACCGCCGCCATATTTTCAACGCCGCTTATTCCATCGAGCTTGGTAACCCGATCGGTACTTCCGGAAGGGGCTACGCCAAGGCCATTTTGAATGGCTGGCAGGTGTCCGGCATCACGCAGCTAACTTCGGGAGTCAACCTTACCGCCAACTCGAGCAACCAGAACTTCAACTTGCAGACTTCTGGCGGCTTGACCAATCGCGATATCAACGGCACAGACTCTGTTCAGATCCAGCCCGTGATTACGTGCAACCCCACCAGTAATCTTGCGTCGGGTCAATATATAAACGGAAGCTGCTTCTCGCTTCCGACTCCCGGACATAACGGTTCTCCGGTGCTTCCGGAGATTTTCGGACCTGTATTCTTCGACAGCGACCTTTCCGGCTTCAAGAACTTCGTGTTTAACGAAAAGGGGACCAGGAAACTGCAGTTGCGCTTCTCGGCGTATAACTTCCTGAACCATCCCATCAATTCGTTCTACAACAACGGCGACAATAACCTGACTCTTCGCCTGGGCGCGGATGGAAAAAACACCAACACCGACTTCGGCCATGTCGATGGAAAGACCGGAAGGCGTGTGATTCAGTTGGCTGCGAAGTTTTACTTCTAACCGGCTTTTCGCTTCTCTCCCTTGGGGCATGCGCTTCGGCGTATGCCCCTTTTTCGTTATCATCAAAGAAAGTTCGCCATGTTGCTGCCAGTATTGCTTTTTCTTGCTGCCGAACTTCCTGACCGCGTTCTGGAGCGTGCCGTTTCGGAGCACCAAAAAGGCGATCTCCCAGCAGCTATTCGCGATTACCGCAAATATTTGAAGGAGCGGCCTAATAATCCCGGGGTGCTTTCGAATCTCGGCGCGGCGCTAGCAAAAACCGGCGATTACGCTTCGGCTATTGAGAACTATAACCTTGCGCTCAATCAAGCGGACAACGCGCAGGTACGAGTTAACCTTGCGATTGCTTTTTACACCACTGCGCAGATTGGCCGCGCCGCGACGGAGTTGGAGAAGGTCGTCGCCGTTCACCCCGATAATCAACAAGCGGTGCTGCTGCTGGCCGACTGTTATCTTCGCGAGGGCGAAAACAAAAAAGTCATCGCGCTGCTGTCTCCCATGCATGAAGAACAGCGCGAAAATCTTGCGGTCTCGTATGTTCTCGGCACTGCTCTGATTCGTGACAATCAGGTTCCTGCGGGACAACAGATTATCGATCCAATTCTCAAGCAGGGTGACACTGCGGAGGCTCGTCTGCTTCTCGGGATGACGAAGATGCAAGGCAATGACTATGCCGGAGCCCGCGACGATCTCGCAAAAGCTGTCGCGCTTAACCCCAAGCTTCCCGATGTTTACTCCTACTACGGACTTGCCCTTGTCACGACTGGCGATACCGCGCAAGCCGCAGATGCGTTCCGACACGAACTGGAGACAAACCCGAACGACTACGGTGCCAATCTTCAACTCGGCGCACTTGCCCGCCAGGAACAAAAATTTGAGGAAGCGCGTGCGTTCTTCAAGCGAGCCTTATTGGTTCGGCCAGGCGATGCGGCAGTTCGTTACCAGTTGGCCACCATCGAACTCGCGGAAGGTGCTGAAGAGCAGGCGGCAAAGGATCTCGAATCTCTGGTCGCTGAATCGCCGAATTTCAATGAGGCGCATGTCAGTCTGGCCACCGTCTATTACCGTTTGAAGCGTAAACCCGATGGAGATCGTGAGCGCGCGACCGTGCTGAAGTTAAACGCGGAAGCTCAGGCCAAGCAGCCCGGCGTCAACGTGAAATGAAGTTCGCGGCATTGCTTTTATTGCTGCACGCGCTCCAAGCGGCGTCGACTCCTTGCGCGACATGTCACAAAGCGCAGGTTGCGACAACTCCCATGACCCACGCGCTCGAAACGGTGGAACAATGTGAAATCCTGCGCGCCAATCCGCGGCTGGAATTTCGTGAGGACAGCTACCGCTACTCCATCGTGCGCCAAGGCAAGAGCAGTATTTACACCGTTACCGATGGAAAAGACACTATCACCGTTCCCGTCGGCTGGGCTCTTGGCTTGGGTGATGCCGGGCAGACCTATGTCTTTGAGCATTCCGGCAAATTGTATGAAAGCCGCGTCAGCTTTTTTAAAGAGCGCAACGGGCTTGATCTCACGATGGGCGCCCAAAACCGCAAACCGGCGAATCTTGAGGAAGCTGCCGGCCGTTTGATGGCTCCGGCCGAAGCCGGCGAATGCTTCGGATGCCACTCTACCGGCGCGGTACAGCATGGAAAGTTGAGCCTAGAATCTATGTCGCCCGGCCTGCAATGCGTCCGCTGCCACACCACCGGCGAGACTCACGCAGCAGCGGTACAGCGCGGAGACGCGGGCTTAGCCAAAATTGAAAAGCTAAGCAAGCTGAATGCGGAAGAGACCTCGAACTTTTGCGGCCAGTGCCATCGAACCTGGGCCGACATTGCCACTAACGGTCCGCACGGAATAAATAATGTCCGTTTCCAGCCGTATCGATTGGCGAACAGCAAATGTTATGACGCGACGGATTCGCGCATCGCTTGCACGAGCTGTCACAACCCCCATCAGACGGTGTCCACAACGCCATCTTCTTACGACGCGAAATGCCAAAGTTGCCACGGCGCGAAAGCTTCACCCGCGTTCAAAACCTGCCCGGTGGCAAAGCAGGACTGTACAACTTGCCATATGCCGAAATTCGATCTGCCCGGAGCTCACCATCAGTTCACGGATCACCAGATCCGTATCGTGCGCGCCAAAGAGGCTTATCCCAATTGACGCGCCGTCAGCTTCTCGCCCTTGCCTCTGCCCCCGTCCTTTTGGCCGGCCCGACGAAACCGAATCCACTGTTTGAAGAGATGCCGCCCTCTGCGACCGGTATCGACTGGACTCATCAAAACGCTATTTCCGGCGAACACTATCTGCCCGAAACCATGGGCCCAGGCTGCGCCTTCCTCGATTACGACAACGATGGCTGGATGGACATCTACCTGGTCAACAGCGGACCTTGCGATTTCTGGACGCCCCCCAAGCCCATTCGCAACGCGCTCTACAAGAACAATCGTGATGGCACTTTTAGCGACGTAACCGAGAAAGCAGGCGTGCCTGGCGGCACCTTTGGCATGGGAGTCGCGGTGGCCGATTACGATAACGACGGCTTCCCCGATATCTTCATCACAGCCTACGGGAAGTGCATGCTTTACCACAACAATGGCAATGGCACATACACCGATGTAACGGAGAAAGCCGGTGTTTCCACCCCCGGTTGGACCACCAGCGCCGTCTGGTTCGACTACGACAACGATGGCCGCCTGGACCTTTTCATTTGTAGTTTCGTTGACTACGGCGCGAAGGAACACTTCTCGTGCGGCGATAACAAACTTGGGATGAAGTATTACTGCATTCCGCGTGTTTTCAAAGGCACGGCAAGCTACCTGTATCGCAACAACGGCGACGGAACATTTACTCAAGTCCAACAGGGCACCGCAATCGGGCAGGCGCTCGGTAAAGGTTTAGGTGTTGTCGCGACGGACATCAACAATGACGGACGTATGGATCTTTTTGTCGCCAACGATACCGTACAAAATTTTCTCTTCATCAATCGCGGACCGGATGCGAAGGGCAACGTGCAATGGGAGGAGGCTGCCCTACAAGCTGAAGTTGGATTCAGCGAAAATGGCCAGCCTCGCTCCGGAATGGGTGTCGATGCCGCCGACCTGAATGGCGATGGCTGGCAAGATCTGTTCGTCGCCAATGTCGATCAAGAAAAATTTTCCGTCTACCGGAACAACAAGAACGAAACGTTTTCCGATGTTGCCCATCTTCATAACATCTCCGAATCCACCCGCCTCCTGAGTGGCTGGGGCCTCAAGTATTTCGACTACGATAATGACGGTTTAGTCGATCTCATCCTCGCCAACGGTCATCCGGACGACATGATCGAGAAATATTCCGCTCAAGTGCATTACAAAGAACCGTTGGTGTTGTTTCATCAGGAAGCCGGTAAATTGCGCAACATCACCGCTGAAGCGGGTCCGGCATTTACGCAACGTTACCCCGCGCGCGGCTTGGCTGTGGGTGACTTCAACAACGACGGCCGCCTTGACGTGTTAATCGGCAACAATGGAGGCGCGCCGGTGCTGCTCAAGAATTGCGCTGCCCCGCAAAACCATTGGATCGGACTCAAATTGCAAGGCGTGCTTTGCAATCGAGATGCAATCGGCGCGCGCATCCGTTGGTCCGCCGGCGGTGTCACTCGCTCGCGTTTGAAGACCAGCGGAGGCAGCTATCTCTCTTCCCATGATCCACGCGAGATTTTAGGATCGGGTGAGCAAGCCCAAATCGATTGGATTGAAATTGCATGGCCGAAACCAAGTAACAAAGTTTCTCGGCTGGCGAAGCCCTCGATGGAGACCTACATCGTCGTCACAGAGCCGAAATAGATACATTTCGACATATTGACACGTTGAGCCGAGTGGACGCACTATCTCGGTATGCGGAATGTGTTTTTGATCGCTGTCGCGATCCTTGCCCCGCAACTTGCTCCCGCCCAGTCTCAAACAGCTTCAGAGATACTTGATCGAGCGAAACAAGCTCTGGAAAATCCAGGCCCATACCGCGTCGACGCCTCCATCTCTACTACCACGGTGAATGAAAACTTCGACCAGACTTCCCGCACGAAATTGTTGGTTGCAGTCGCCTCATCTACCAAGTTCCGAATCGAAGTAAAAGGAATGTTTGGCTCTCTTCTCGTAGCGGACGGCACGCAATCCTGGAACTACCTCCCCAGTAGGAAACAGTTCAAGAAGGCATCGCCGCCCGAAACCCTCGCGGCTAGTTTTCTATCCAGTCCCGCGTCTCAACTTGCGCCGCAACTGCAACCGGGAAGTTCGGCCGAGAAAGCCGGAGAAGAAACGGTCACGATTCAGGGTAAGCCCTACGGATGCTTCGTCATTATTGTTCGCGATCCCGCGAATTCATCTGTTTCCAAATATTGGATCGACTCGAAAACCTACAGAGTTCTAAAGCGAAATTTTGAGGCAAAGGTAAATCAGGCCGCGCTGCACGGCAGCGTTATAACTGACTTGGTGGTGGACACTCTCGAGTTTGGTGTTCCGCTGTCCCCTGAACTCTTTACCTTTCAGCCTCCCGCTGATGCAACTCAGGTGAATAGCTTCGATTATGGGCCGCCGCGCAAAGTCTCCTCACTCGTAAGCAAAGCCGCGCCCGATTTTCGGCTCGCCGATCTAAATGAAAAAGAGTACCGTCTCTTCAGCTTGCGCGGAAAAGTGGTGCTTCTTGACTTCTGGGCCACGTGGTGTGCCCCCTGCCGAGCTGAGATGCCGGTGATCGCCCAAATTCAAAAGGACTATCCGGAAGTTGTTGTTCTCGGCATCAACTCCGGAGAAGAACGACAGGTCGTAGCGAAATTTGCGGGAGAGGAAAAGATCGGTTATCCCATTCTGCTCGCCGGACAAGATCACGTAACTAAGGACTTTGAAGCACAGTCGTTGCCGACCGTAGTAATCGTCGATGCGGCGGGTAACATCCGCGCCCATGAAGTTGGCTATGGTGGCGGCACGGATACACAACTCCGTGCGGCGATTCAGGACGCGATGAAACCGCAGGCGCCGGTTTCCTCAAACAATGTCAATCATGACAACCCGATTGTGATCTACAAGGTCGAGCCCGAGTACACTGAGGCTGCTCGGAGGGCCAAAGTCTCAGGCGTGGTGCTAGTTCGACTAGTCGTTGGAGCGGACGGCATACCCCGCGATGTCCAAGTGGTCCGTTCGCT
>JAVHMZ010526265.1:0-14766 GCA_034782995.1 Amazona versicolor
AAACGAGGAATTAAAGAAGCGACGGACTCGGTGTCCGAAAAAGACGACAAGCACACATAACGGCCGCTCTGCCGGGCGCGCTATGCTCGGGAGACGCGATGATCAAGCTCGTACTGCTGCGCCACGGCGAAAGCGATTGGAATCGGGAAAACCGGTTCACTGGTTGGACCGACGTCGATCTATCGGCGAAAGGCCTTGAGGAAGCGGCCGAGGCGGGCGCGGTCCTACAGCGCGAAGGCTTTACCTTCGATGTGGCATATACATCGGTGTTGAAGCGCGCGATCCGCACTTTGTGGATCACCCTCGACAAGCTTGATCGGATGTGGATTCCGGTTCACCGCTCGTGGCGCTTGAATGAGCGGCACTACGGAGCATTACAGGGTTTCAACAAAGCGGAAACTGCGGCTAAGTTCGGCGACGATCAAGTCAAGATTTGGCGCCGAAGCTACGACATTCCTCCACCTCCGCTGGAAGCTTCTGACGAGCGCTTTCCAGGTCGCGATCCGCGCTATGCGAACTTAAAACCCAGCGAACTGCCCACTACGGAATGTCTCAAGGACACTGTGGCTCGCTTTCTACCGTATTGGGAGCAGGCCATCGCACCGGACGTGCGCGACGGCAAGCGGGTCCTGATCGCCGCGCATGGCAACAGCTTGCGCGCGCTGGTGAAGTATCTCGACAACATCTCCGAAGCCGATATCATCAATCTCAACATCCCAACGGGAATGCCGCTGGTATATGAATTGGATGGCGCACTTAAGCCCTTGAAGAGTTACTATCTGGGCGATCCCGACAAGGTCAAAGCCGCCATGGATGCCGTGGCGAATCAAGGAAAGGCAAAGAACTAGCTTCATGCGCGCAACCGGAACATTCGAAGTGAAACTGGCGCCGCAGAACGACGGCACATCCGATCCCCCGGCGCGAATGACTATTGAAAAGCAGTTTCACGGCGATTTGGAAGGAACAAGCCGCGGACAAATGCTTTCGGCAATGGGTGCGGTGAAAGGCTCCGCCGGTTATGTGGCGATGGAACTGGTGACTGGAAGTTTACACGGCCGGCATGGAGCTTTTGTCTTGCAACATACGGGCACGATGAATCGAGGCGCTCCGGGACTAAGTGTAACTGTCGTACCGGATTCGGGGACGGGTGACTTAGCGGGCTTAGCAGGCGATTTCAAGATTGAAATAGAAGGTGGTAAACACTTCTACCAGTTCGAGTATTCGTTGGAAGTTACGAGCTAATCCAAGGGTAATCTGATGCCGCTAAGCCTATTCCGGTTAAGGTACTTTCACAAATCCGAGAGCTTCCGCCGAGTAAGTGCGCGTCTGATTATAGAAGTTATACGTCGCGCCGGATCCTGAAGGGCCGAAGGTAGTACCCAAGGCGACGGTAGGATGGACAGGATCGTAGTCCACGAAGTTCCACAAGTCGCTCGTTCCCGGCCCACCAACTCCGACCCCGCTATCGTCAGGATTAACGTAGTCGACGACACCACGAGTAGAAACATATTGATTTCCGTTCGCATCCACGAAACCGTTTACGAAACCAAATGTCGTGTGGCCGTTCGCGATGCGAGCGCCGGTAACGATGTCGAACGGAACCGTGTTAGTGGCAGCGCCGAAAGAAATAGGAAGTCCTTTGCCGATGCCGATCACCTTGTAGACGATGTAAGCGCCGGAAACAGACTCTTCAAATAACAGCGGCGTCAATACTCCCGTTCTATTGAGCGCGCCCTGGAAGTCCCAAATAAACTTCAGGGCTGTGGGCGCTGTCCCAACAGGGAAGTTTCCGCCCGTGTAGATATAAACCTGTCCAGGCGCTGCATCGGAATTGTTGCGGGTAGTCGGGGTTGAGCCCTCGGCCACCAGAGTTGCGTTTTGGGCAGTAGCGAGGCCCGGCAGCACTAAAAACGCCAGGAGAAAAGCTTTCCATTTCCCAAGATTCATCTTCAGTTATCTCCTCAAGATCGAATCATTCTTATCACTTCTGCACGTACCCATAAACTTCCGCCGAGTAAGTACGCGTTTGGTTATAAAACAAGTACGTCGCGCCGGATCCTGAGTGGCCGAAGGTGGTGCCCACAGCCACGATCGGATAATTCGGATCATAGTCGGTGAAGTTCCATTGGTTGCTCGTTCCTGCTCCCCCAACTCCGTTCCCGCCGTTTTGGGGACTGACAAAGTCGACGACACCCAGAGTAGACACAACCTGATTTCCGTTTACATCCAGAACAGCGTTTACGAAACCGAAAGTCGTGGGACTACTCGATGTATCGGCGCCATAGATAATGTCAAACGGCACCGTTTGCGGCATTAAACCGAGCGTGGCAGAGTAGCTCTTGCCAACGCCGATGACTGTAAACACAACGGATTCGCCGGACCCCGACTTCTCAAAAAGGAGCGGCGTTAGAACGCCTGTTCTCGGTGGCGCTCCCTGAAAATCCCAGAGAAATTTCAGCTTAACGGGCGTAGTCCCGATCGGGAAGATTCCACCCGTGTAGATATATACCTGTCCGGGCGTCGAATCATACGTTTTGCGCGTGAAAACGGGGGAGCCTTCCTTCACGAGAGTCTGAGCGTGTGAAAGGCTGGGAATTAACAATACCAGTGGAAGTAAACAGTTTCGTTTCGCAAAGGTCATCTTAGTGTCTCCTTCAATTTAAATGTCGTCAGTGCGCTTTCACAAACCCGTATGCTTCCGCCGAATAAGTGCGCAAGCTGCCGAAAAAGGAATAGTCCGCGCCGGATCCGGGAGCGCCGAAAGTAGTCCCCAGCGCTACCGAAGGTGGAGTACTCTCATATGTGGCGTTCCAGTTATTGGTGGTTCCGGGTCCGCCAACACCTGTTCCGGAAGCTTGTGGACCTTGATAGTCAACCGTTCCCGCAGTCGACGCGTACTGAATTCCATTTGCGTCCGCAAGACCGTTGAAGAAACCGAACGTGGTGTGACGATTCGCTGTTATCCGGTTGCCCACCACGATGTCGAAGGGGATTTTGACCGCAGCGGCGGCTAACTCCGCGGGGAAGCCCTTGCCGATACCCACCACCTTGAAGATGATAAACGAGCCAGAGACCGCCTCTTCCAACAGAAGTGGGGTCAGGACACCCGTTGTGTTGTGGGCAGGACCCTCAAAATCCCAGAGGAATTTCAGTGTGGACGGGGAAGTTCCGATCGGGAATGTTCCGCCGGTGTAGATGTAAACCTGGCCGATTGCTCCGTCAGCGTTATTGCGGTAGATCGTGGCTGAGCCTTCAGCAACCTGAGTCGGCGCGTTTTGAGCGACAGCAATCCCGGGTACTACCAATATCAGGGCGAACACAAGGTTTCGTTTGAGATACTTCATGGGAATGTCCTTTCTTTTTACGTGGTTGTTACTGCGTTTTCAGATAGCCATAAGCTTCAGCGGAATAAGTACGTGTTGTGCCATCAAACAGGTAATCAGCTCCGGATCCGGGAAAGCCGAAGGTTGTTCCCAAACCGACATTGGGGCTGGGACTTAATTTGGTAGCGGCCCAGATATTGTTGCTTCCCATCCCAGCAACACCCGGACCTTCGACCGCCGGCCGAATATAATCAATCGTGCCGGGACTGGTTAAGTGCGGCAGGCCAAGAGCATTTGCGATCGCGTTGATATACCCAAAAGTGACGTGGTGGTCGTTCGTGACGCGAATGCCATCCACGATGGCGAATGGAACCGTAACCGGCGAAGGGCTTACCGAAACTTTCGAAGCTTGACCGACACCTACGACGGTGAATATTGTAGTATCTCCCACGGCAGACCTTTCGAAGAGAAGCGGCGTCAGATAGCCCGTGTTATTGCCGTCCGGGCCGGCAGCGTCCCAGAGAAACCGAAATGCGACGGGGATCGTGCCGATCGGAAAATCGCCGCCGACGTAGACATATACCTGCCCGGAGGCCCCGTCGACTAAAGGGTGATGTGTTAGCGTTGAACCCTCGGCGATCACCGTTGCTGAAGCCTCAGAACCTAAGTTAGTACTGGTCTGGCCCGCGACCAGTCCGGGCAGGAGCAAGATCAAAGCGCCAAACAGAGACTTTTGTCGCATAGAGTTTCGGATAGGCGCGATCACTCGCAGAGATTGTATAGGTATTCTTCGTGGTACGCAAGCAGATTGCGAGATACTTTTCGGTATGCGCCCTCAAACTCTCATCGCCGTTTCCGATGTGGAAGCAAGCAGCCGCTGGTACAGGCAACTATTTGCCTGCGAAAGTGGCCATGGTGGTCCTGTCTATGAGCAATTACTCTCGGACGGCCAGTTGGTGATGCAGCTACACAGCTTCGAAGCCGAGCATCATCACGGCCGCATTGGGAACCCTAAAGATAAACCGTACGGCAACGGCGTCTTATTGTGGTTCGAGGTGAACGACTTCGACGGTGTGATGCAGCGCATGGCGGAGATGAATGTCGAAGTGGTTTTGCCCAAACATCGAAACCCGCCCGAAGGCGATGGCGGTCCTAATCACTGGGAATGCTGGTTCCGCGATCCGGATGGTTACATGGTAGTGATTGCCAGTCCTTATGGGACGGCGGATGGAACGTGGCGGCCGGGAGACAGTTAATTAGTGAAGTGTACAGGAAATGTGTGTGCTCCAGTCTACCCGATGACTATTCCAACGGTGTTCGAAACTACAGAAAACGCGACTGAAGTCGCGTGTCCTAGATGCAGTGCCAATTAGGTCTATCTCTTCGCCAGCATCAAACTCATCAATTTTGGGGGAATTGCCTCCCAAATAGAAGCGTCGGACGGGGCCGCGAGTGGTACGATGTCGTCGGTAGTGAGCAGCTTAGACATACGGCTACATTGTACCGGTAAATTACCTATGCCAGAACAGCTTTCACGACGTTCACTTTTTCGGTGCCGGTTCTGGTTAGTTTCTGATCCAAGCCTTGATACTTATAAGTGAACCGCTCGTGATCGATGCCAAAGCAATTTAGGATTGTGGCTTGAAAATCGCGAATATGCACAGGATCTTTTACGATGTTATAAGAAAACTCGTCAGTTTCCCCATGAACCACCCCGCCTTTAACGCCGCCGCCCGCCATCCACAAAGAAAAGCAACGCGGGTGATGGTCACGTCCGTAATCGGTCGGCGTTAACTTGCCCTGAGAGTAAATGGTGCGGCCGAACTCGCCGCCCCAGATAACGAGAGTATCTTCCAGCAGTCCGCGCGCCTTGAGATCTTGTATCAGCGCCCATGCGCCTTGATCCACATCGCGGCATTGACTGGGCAATACTTCGGGAAGCGTGGAGTGCACATCCCAACCCCGATGATACACCTGAACAAAGCGCACATCGCGCTCGACCAGGCGTCTCGCCATCAGGCAAGTATTCGCGAAAGTGCCGCCTTTGCGGGCATCTTCACCGTAAAGTTTGAACGTGCTTTCCGGCTCCTTGGATAGGTCGGTCAGATCCGGCACCGAGGATTGCATGCGGAAAGCCATCTCATATTGCTCAATGCGCACGAGGGTTTCCGGGTCGGAAATTTTCTCGCTTTCCATGTGATTGAGTTCCCCGAGGGTATCCAACATGCGGCGGCGAATCTTGCCGGGCACGCCGTCGGGGTTGTTGATGTACAGCACCGGGTCGCCGCCGGATCGCAAGGCAACGCCCGCGTATTGGCCGGACAGAAATCCGGAGCTCCACAACCGGGCGGAGATAGCTTGTACATTTGCTTTTGGATGCGAGTGCGTAGCGTTGAGAACGACGAACGTAGGTAAGTCGCGGTCCATAGTTCCCAAACCATAAGCCATCCACGACCCGATGCACGGCTTGCCCGCGATCATAAAACCGGTCTGCAAATAGGTGATCGCAGGCTCGTGATTGATTGCCTCGGTGTGCATCGACCGAATGATGGCGATGTCGTCCACCATCTTTGCCGTATAGGGAAGTAGCTCGGAGACCCAGGCACCATTCGTCCCATGCTGTGCAAACTTGAATGCCGACGGCGCAATGGGAAAGCGCGTTTGCATCGACGTCATGGTAGTGAGCCGCTGACCCTGGCGAATGGATTCGGGTAGATCCTTATCGAACCAGTCATTCATCACCGGCTTGTAGTCGAAGGTCTCCATTTGGGGCGGGGCGCCCAACATATGGAGATAGATGGCGCGCTTGGCTCGCGGCGCGAAGTGGGGCAGACCGGGAAGACCGCCTACCGCGGGCGTAGTGGCTTTGCCGCTTAGCGCTTCGGCGATCATCGAACCGAGCGCCAAGCTACCCAGCCCCTTAGCGCCGCGAGCGAAGAACTGACGGCGAGTTTCGTTGCGAATAGCTTCGTCAACCCATTGCATGTGCTTATTTCACCAATACTTCGTCGAGATTGAACATCTCATTAGCCACCATGGTCATAGCGGCAAATTCGGGTTGAGGCAGCTTGGAATCGCTCTTCGATTCACCCACCGCGAGCAACTTCGCCGCGTCCGCAGGCTGGGCCGAGTAGTAGGTGAGAAAGTCGCGATACGAGCGCGTCACAAGCTCCTTTTCCTTCGGCTCGAGATTGCGCATGAGAAGCTGTCCCGCCATATAATCGAAGCCCTTGTCCGGATGGCCATGCGAGCTATGCAGCGCATTCTGCGCGAGGGCGCGCGCGGCTTCCACAAACTGCGGATCGTCCATTGTGACTAATGCCTGCAGCGGCGTATCGGTGCGCTCGCGGCGCACCGTACATACTTCGCGCGAAGGAGCATTGAAGATATCCATCGATGCGGGGGGTGCGCTGCGTTTCCAGAAGGTGTACATGCTGCGGCGGTACAGCTTGTCGCCGGCATCCTGCTGGTAGATGCGCGTGTTGCTTTCGTTCATGGCAACCGTTTCCCAAACGTTCGGCGGCTGATACGGTTTCACGCTAGGGCCACCGATCGTGGGCGTCAGTAAGCCGCTTGCCGCCAGCGCGTAGTCGCGCACCATCTCGCCATCCATGCGGAAGCGCGGACCTCGCGAAAGCAATCGGTTTGCCGGGTCCTTCTGAATCTTGTCGGATGTAGCAACACCGGATTGCCGGTAAGCCGCCGAAGTGACCATCATGCGGAAGAGGCGCTTCACATCCCATCCGTTCTCGCGAAAGTCGACCGCCATCCAATCGAGTAACTCGGGATGCGTAGGCGGCTCGCCTTGCGATCCGAAGTCGTCAGCGGTCTTCACGATGCCCGTACCGAAGATCTCCTGCCAAAAACGGTTTACGGTAACGCGCGCTGTAAGTGGATTTGATGGCATTACCAGCCACTCCGCAAGCCCAAGGCGATTGCGCGGATACTCTGCTGGGATGGGTGGAAGGACGGCGGGTACGGTGGGCGTCACTTCATCTTTGGGCTGGTCGTATTGACCGCGATTGAGCACGTGCGCAATGGGCGAGCGATCAGTGCGCTCCTGCATCACAAAGGTGACCGAGCCGCGTCGCGCAATGCTTGCACGCTCTGCTTCAACGGCTCGAAGCTGTTCCCCTTCCCGACTCCTGGAAAGCACAAGAAAACGCTTCAACGCTGCCTGATCCGCATTCGACGGCGCGTAAGCGGGCCGCGTAGCAGCTTCGGCCGAGCTCCAGAGATAGAGAAGCTCGGCTTGGACGGCGTCCACGCGCTGGTCGAAAATACGGAATTCCGCAATCGCGCCACCCGCAAAGTACGACTTTGCGTCGTTGCCGAGCTTGAGCGGCTGGGCGATGCGGAACGAAGTTGTCAGCGGGAAGAAATCGACGCCATCGCCAAAAGCGTGCACCGGCTGGCCGTTGACAAACATAGCGAGACCTTTACGATTGCGGCTGCCATCGTAGGTGAAGACTAAGTGATACCAGGCTTCGGTCTTGAGCTTGTAATCGAGCTCCGGCCGAGCGAGCAAATACTTCGCGTCATCGCCGACTAACCTGATCGCTGGACCACCCGACCCGATCGTGAGGGTCCAACCGCGGCGGTGATCTTTATTGTCTTTAGGCTTCGGGTCTGGTTCCGGCTCGCGTTGGCTAGCAATAGGGTGGCCGTCGTCGTCTTTGGGTAGGTAAACCCAGGTGGAGATCGTGAATGGTTTATCGGTGTCGAGAGCGTTGACGGTCGGAAGCGTCACCGAGCCTTTCTTGGCGAAGTAGAGCGCTTTCCCGATCCCGTTCGCGCCATCGCCGAGAGAGACTCCGTCGGAAGCGGGCGCGGTCTCGGGATTGACATCCAAGATTAAGGAGCTGTCCTTCCAAGGCTTTGAGACAGGCGCGGGTTCGGCAATTTCTTGTAGCTTGGCGATCTCCTCTCGCAGCTCCGCGCGCTTTACGTTTAGCTCGTTCCAACGCGCGCGATCTCCCGGCACAGGAACAATCACTGTGGGAGGTGTGTCGGCGACGTTGCCGTCCAGCGGATTCTGCGTGGTGTTGCGATAGAACGCGGTCAGAGCGTAGAATTCCTTCTGCGCGATAGGGTCGAACTTGTGATCGTGGCAGGTGGCGCAACCAACGGTGAGGCCCATCCAAACGGCGCCCGTGGTGTCGGCGCGGTCCTTCGCGTAGATAGCGGCGACCTCGTCCGGAATGGCGCCGCCTTCGTTGGTGGTAACGTTGCAACGCTGGAATCCCGAAGCGATCCTCTGATCGAGCGTGGCATTGGGCAGCAAATCGCCGGCAAGCTGTTCGACGGTAAAGCGGTCGAACGGCATGTTGCGATTGAATGCCCCAATCACCCACTCGCGATAAGGCCACATCTCGCGATAGTTATCGATATGAAGGCCCTGCGAATCGGCGTAACGTGCGGCATCGAGCCAATAGCGGGCGCGGTGTTCGCCATAACGCGGCGAGGTCAGAAGGCGGTCCACAAGCTTTTCGTATGCGTCGGGAGCACGATCGGCGACGAACGTTTTGACCTCGGCTTGCGTGGGCGGCAAACCGGTGAGATCGAGCGTGACGCGGCGTATGAGCGTGTGCTTGTCGGCTTCGGGAGCGGGCGCGAGACCGTTCGCTTCGAGTTTAGCCAGGATAAAGCGGTCGAGGTCATTGCGCGGCCACGCCGCGTTCTTCACCTCGGGCAACGCGGCCTTTACCGGAGCGACAAACGACCAAGGATCTTTCCACTGCGCGCCTTGCGCGATCCAATTTTTGATAACTTCTTTCTGCTCGGGCGTAAGTACTCGATGCGACGTGGGCGGAGGCATTTGCATGGCCGGCTTTTCGGCGAAGATGCGCTTCACGATCAGGCTCTCTTCGGGCTTACCAGGAACCACGGGCGTGCCGTTCTTACGCGCGGTGAACGCGCCATCCTTGATATCGAGGCGCAAGCCAACCATGCGCGTGCCTTGATCGGGGCCGTGACAGAGGAAACACTTCTCCGAAAGAATTGGGCGGACTTGCCGCTGGAAGTTGACGGCCGGGACCGCCGCATCGGCCATCAAGGCCGACCCGATAAGAAGAAGCGTCGCCCTCATGTCTCCATTTAGCGTATACCAAGATACGCTGCTAAACTGAAGAACTTCAGAGGCAAAAGCGGAGGGTAGCCGGCGTTGGCAAACACAGTCGAGAATTCGCCGCGGCTGGCGGCGGAGCGGCCGATGTTTTCGCGACGCGGCCGCACCGAACTCGGCTGGGTGGTTCTCGCTGCGTCGCTGCTTCTATTCTCCCTGGTAAACCCCACACTGCCCTTTGAACAGGATCAGGGCAGCAAAGTGGCGAAGATCCTGAATCTGGCGCGCGCTCCGCTGCTTGATTCGCCGATGCATGGTCCGCACTACTACCGCGAGAGTTACTTCGGACTTTACTATCAGGTGGAAGCGCTGGTGGTGAGGGTTTTCCGGGCGGCATCGGGTGTTGCGGTGAGCAACTACAGCGCGGCCGCGTGCGGAGTGTTGTTCATCTTCACCAGCGCCATTTTTCTGCGCAGGCTTACCGGAGTGGGGCCGTGGTGGGTGCTGCTGCTCATCGTCGATACGCCCGCTTTGACTGTGAACTTCCTGTATGGAAATGAAACGGCAATGGCGATTGCGATGGCGAGTTCCTCGTTCGCGCTGCTCACGTTGCGATGGGGACCGGAGATCGACGGCTTCGCGGGCGCGCTCCTTGGCTTGTCGTTATTCTGCCGTCCGGACATCGCGTTACTCGCACCGTTCGTCATCGTGCTGACGTGCATGAAAGGCACAGGCGACCGGCTGTCATTCGAGCTCAGCTTTCGGCGTTTGATTTTGATTGGGTCGTCGGCGGCGATCGCTGCGGGGGTGTATTGGCTCGCCTTCATCCGCGTTGCGCCTGGGGAGATGTCGTTTAGCTTCATCGTCGATTTCCGGATGATCGCGGCGTACACACTTTGGGGGTTAGGACCGGCAGTGCTCATCCTGGCTTTGTGGGGAGCGGCGCGATTGATTGTTATGCGGCGCATTGTCGAACTGGCGCTCCCCATTTCAACTTTCCTGCCGTTGCTGTTCTATTACCGGAATCTCAGCTCGGCGAAGTATATCGCGGGAATGAGCTTTGGGACGCTGCTGTGCGCGGCGTGGGGCATCATGCTGGCTCCACGCGTGGGAAAGCCGCTGCTATTGGCGGCGACCGTTTTCATGTGGCTCGTCGCGGTGACGCCTTTCGGTGTATTCGGCCCGGCGCGCGGCGGTTATTGGGTGGCGCCGACGGCGGATGGTCCTATTCCCTTCGGCTCGTATGCGCGTTTTTATGCTCTGACGCGAGAAGGATTTTTCCAGAGCCGTTACGGTTCGATGCTGCAATGTTGGGACCGCATTATCGATGCGATGCAGAGTGATCGGCGGCCGGTAACCATCCTGGGTTCGACAGACGAACACATGCTAGAGCTTGCGTGCGAGCGGCGTGGGTTCTCGTCAGAGACGCTCCCAATTACCATCGATCAATTTGGAAATACTGTTGACCAAAACCGGCGCTTTCTGATGATGTTCAACGGGTATTCGCGACTGACATACGTGAAGCACGGGGCTGCAACGGTGAAGGGTTGGTTGCAACAGGGGCAGGTGAGGGCGCTTTCCGGTTTTGAGCAGCAGGCTCTGCCGCTGGTTGTGGAAGCGGGACCGGATGTGATCGGCGGTTCTTCCTCGCTTGGCTGGAGGTTGCTGTGGGCGGATCAGTTTAGCCGGCAGGGAGGGCTCGCGCCGATGCGCCATGCCGTGGTGGACTACCGGGCATTTTGCTTCGTTCCCTCCGTCGCAACGGGCGCGCGATTGTTTTCGGATTCCGAGTGGACCGCAACCACGCAATGCGAGCGGGGACGTGAAACATGGGGAAACTGGTGGCCAGGCGTTTATTACCAGCGCTTCGCCAATGAGGCGCGCGACGCGATTACCGCCCGATGAGACCCGTCGCCAGTCTCATGCCGGTGTTCAACGATTGGACGGCGTGCACGCTTCTGCTGGATCGCCTCGATGCGGCGCTTGCCGCGGAGAGTCCGGCGGTTGTGTACATAGTGGACGACGGATCGACTACTGTTCTGGAACCCATCGATTCCGCCTATCGCAATCTGCAGGATGTGCACGTAATCCGGTTGCGGCGCAATTTAGGTCATCAACGCGCCATCTGCATCGGGCTATGCGCGCTGGAAGAGTTGGCCGTGGCGGACCATGTGGTTGTGATGGATTCGGACGGCGAAGACGCCCCGGGCGATGTGCCCCGTTTGTTGCGGCATGCGCGCGAGAATCCGGGCTGCATTGCCTTCGCCGAGCGCACGAAGCGTTCTGAAAGTTGGTGGTTCCGCGTGGGATACGTTTCGTATAAGTGGATTCATCGTCTTGCGACAGGGCAGGGAATCAGCTTTGGGAACTTCAGCGTGATTCCGAAAGAGCGATTGCGGTCATTGGTGTTAGTTTCCGATCTTTGGAATAACTACGCAGCTTCGATATTGAGTTCGCGGCAGCCGTACTCCGCGTTGCCAACCGTGCGGGCGCGGCGTTTGCATGGTCACCCGAAGATGAACTTGGTCCGGCTGATCGCGCATGGATTGAGCGCCATTTCGGTTTTTGGGGAGACGTTGGCGGTGCGACTTATGTTGTTCTCTGCGGGGTTAGTTGGCGTGGTGCTGGCGCTTGCTGTTGGAGTGGCGATCTACTACTTATCCGATGGTCATCAGTTCCCCGGCACTGTTTTGCAGTTAGTCGGCTGGGCGGTGCTTCTGGCAATGCAGGCTGGTATGTTCTCGGTGTTATTTGCATTTTTGCTACTCAACCGGCGTAATGAGGCGAGCTTCGTGCCCATTCGTGACTATCGTCTGTTCATCGACGAGATATTCTCGATTCATCCGGCGGCGCTTACTTATCAAAACCACTTATCATGACCACGCTCAAGTACGCCGGCTCGGAACTTGATCTGTTCGCGCGTGCGGCCAATTGGAAAGGTTATTGGCGGTCGTTGATTGCGCCGTATGTGCGCGGGCGCGTGCTGGATGTTGGCGCGGGGATTGGTTCCACGGCATTGGTGTTTCGCGAGCAGTCGGGCGCGCGGTGGACGTGCCTGGAACCCGATCCAGACTTGGCGAATCGGCTGGATGAGTTGCGGGCGAGCGGCGCAATCCCGCAGGTGGAACGAGTACTTACCGGAACGACGCGCGACCTTGCCACTCGTGAATCGTTCGACACGCTGCTGTATATCGATGTTCTGGAGCATATTGAAGACGACCGCGGCGAGTTGGCGCGAGCGGCGGAGTTACTGACCGATCGTGGTCATTTAGTTGTGCTCGCGCCCGCGCATAATAGCTTGTTTAGTCCTTTCGATCGCGCTGTGGGTCACTTCCGCCGTTATACGAAGGAGATGCTCGCGGCATTGCGTCCGCCGGACTGCCGCATGGAAAAGCTGATCTATGCGGATGCGTTTGGGCTGGCGCTTTCGTGGTCAAACAGCAAGCTGCTGAAGAGCTCGATGCCGACCGAGGGCCAGATTGCGTTCTGGGATCGAGTTGTGGTTCCGGTGTCGCGGCTGATCGATCCACTAATCGGATATAGCGCGGGCAAGACAGTGATTGGCATCTGGGTAAAAAGTTGCCCGCCTCTTTAATCACGGTGGCGATCGCGTCGATCCGAGGCGGCGCACTACTTGATGCATGCCTCGATGCCTTATCGTCGCAAACGGAGCGGGACTTTGAAGTGGTGTTAGTGGATAACACAGAGTCGGGCGCGGTCGCGAAGCAAGTAGCGGGACGTTATTCATTGCGGGTTTTGACTCCGGGCCGCAACTTAGGATTTGCCGAAGCCATGAACCTCGCGTGGCAAGGTTCCACGGCGAAATACCTGGCGACTCTCAACGACGATGCCGAGCCGCATCCGGAGTGGCTGGCGGGGTTGGTTCGCGCGGCGTCCGCGTCGGCCGATATCGGAATGGTGGCGTCGCAAGTGCGGCTATGGCAGACGGGGCGAATCGATTCTGCGGGTATGCTGATGGCGGGCGATGGCAGCAGCAAGCAGCGCGGGCAAGCGGAACCGGCGGAACGTTTCGCTGAGCCGGCGCGAGTGCTTTTCCCCAGTGCGAGCGCGGCACTCTACCGGCGCGAGATGCTCGACGACATCGGCCTGTTTGATGCCGACTTCTTTCTCTATTGCGAAGACACGGATTTAGGCTTACGAGCGAGGTGGAATGGTTGGGAGTGCGTATATGAGCCCTGCGCCAAGGTGGAGCATCATTACTCGCAATCGTCGGGAGCGGGATCGTCGTTGAAGGCATGGCAGATTGAGCGGAATCGGTTGTGGGTAATCGCGAAGAATTTCCCCGCGGCGATGCTTTGGGCCGTTCCGTTTCACGCCGTAGCTCGCTATACCTGGCACTTACTCGCTTTGGTGCGGGGACGCGGATCTGCAGGCGAGTTCCGACGTAGCGGGAACAGCGTTTGGGAAATACTTACCATCTTGTGGCGCGCGCATTGGTCGCTGATAGTGAATGCGAAGACGCTGCTTCGCAAACGGCGCGCGATTCGCAAATCGGCATTAATCACTCCTAAGCAGTTCACACGTTTGTTAGGCAGCCACTCTATATCGGCGCGGGAGATTGCGCGGTTGTGATTGCGCCGCAAGGGCCTGACTCGCTTCTGGTGATTGTCCCGGCTTTGAATGAAGAAGCTGCGGTGGGCCAGGTTGTGGATTCGATTCGTCGTGCGATGCCGGGTACACCCGTGCTCGTGATTGACGACTGCTCGACCGATAGTACGGCAGAAGTAGCGCGCCACGCGGGTGCGGAGGTGGTTTCATTGCCACGTCATCTTGGTTTAGGCGGTTCGGTGCAAACGGGTTATAAGCTGGCCTTCGAACTCGGCTTCGAGTATGTGGTGCGCGTGGATGGCGACGGGCAGCATGATCCGCGCGACATTCCGAAGATTTACGACAAGCTGCGTACGTCGGACGCGCACATGGTAATTGGGTCTCGATTCATCGAGAAGAACGGACAGCGGACTTCGCCGATCCGCGGCATAGGCATTCAGTTTTTTCGTTGGATGCTCCGTGCGATCCTGGGTAAACCCGTGCACGATCCGACATCCGGGTTTGTAGGTGTAAATCGCACCGCATTGCAGGTTTTTAGCCGTACATTTCCGTTGGAGTATCCGGAGATCGAAGCATTGGTGGTGCTGCAGAGACGCCGGTTCCGTTTCGAGGAGGTTGCCTGCCGAATGCTCCCGCGAACAACCGGGCGCTCATCAATCACTGCGCTTCGATCGGTATATTACATCGTGCATGTGCTGTTGGGGGTTGTGGTGAATGTATTGAAGTACGATGCGCGGTCAACCCGGCCGCCGGAGAGTAACTGATGTCGCGCTTATTAATTGTGACTAGCGCGATCAGTGCCTTGTTATT